>JAWWEQ010017120.1:0-33587 GCA_035583055.1 Torymus tubicola
AACCGTATGAAACCGTATTAAACCGCATGAAAACGTATTAAAACGTATAAACTTGTCCAAAAACCAATATTTAGATCGAGTTATATACGTTTTTATACGGTTTTGTACGGTTATATACGGTTTCATATTTTTCTTTTTTTCTATTCTGGTTCAATTTTGGATCTTTCTTAATTATCGTTATCGTACATTCCAATGAGAATAACTTGAAATACAGTGGATAACTTACGCAAGTAATAAAAATGAATGATATTGATATTGCCTCTGAAACACCTTCTGTCACAAATATATGAAAAAATCACGTACAAACTGAATGAACGAAAGTCACGTTTTTCTTTATAAGAAACTTGATAAATAATACAAAATTATTCTACCTAATCAAAATGAAAATAAAATTCATCTTTAACGGCTGAATATAATTTTACAGTTGAATGGTGTCAAAAAACATGCGGTTTGGTGCTAAAAGTTTTGCAAAACGTGCGCTCAACAATATAGTCTATGCATGACGGTATTACAATAGGTATATACATTGATCGTTAACTTTAGTCGGAAAGAATGACTTTCTTCGTACAACTCTTACCCAAGGTTAAAATCACGCGTGTTACAATGGAATGCAGTTTTGTGTTTTCCGAAACTTTCACTCTTATATAAATGAGAAATTCATGAATTTAAATAACGAGCTATATTTTCCTATTTTCTCTTTGCAATGTGCATTCAATGTAATAAATATTGTTTTGTTATATTATCACTATGGTCAGTGTTTAGATTTTTTAAATTTTGTTTACGAAACATAAAATTTACTCATAACGATTATTTAAATTCTATATATAAGCCATTAAATGCATTGCGAAAATTCATGTGTTATTATTACTGCTGTTCTGATGAAATACTTTCACGTTAATCCAATCAAATTATTATTTTTTTTTTTCGAAATCACTAGTGAATAATGTGCAATTTCGACAAAATTAAGAGAACCATCGTAAACCAAAAGATTGTACAATAGATTTCATTTATTTCCAAGATCATATCAACGTATATCCAATTAATTTCTTTAACGCGACGTCATTTTAATTCTATAGAAATGACCGGAACCTCCCCAATTATATATATATAGTTCTGCTATGTCTTTCAATTACGTAACGATTATATCACTATGTTAAATAGCGCGATACAGTGATGTCATAATGAAACTTTTCTATTGCAAAGACCTCTATTATGGTCGATAAACTTTTTTTCGATTTCACTCACGACTTTCTCTATATATTAAAGATGAAGAAAAAACACATGCGGCTTGGCAAAACAGCTGATAGGAAGTTGTAAGCTTTTGAAGTGTAAACAAAGATATTTTAATGAATTTCTTGTAGCATATATACCTACGTAAGCTCAGAGATAAAATATTGATATAGATATACTATAAGCGAAATTTATGGTACATGTCACGTAATACGGTACATGGTTATACAAAGTCGATCTCTTTTTATAAAAGTGATTCACATGATTTATTATCAGATGAAACGTAATCTTTAACACGACGATTTCTAAGATATTTCGTTTCGATACTTTTGGTGTTATACTAAGCAGTTATAAAATAATCACAACGTAACATAATGATTAAAAATATAATTTTTATTAAATATTTAATTAAATAATTTTTTAATTAAAATCTTCATAGATATAAACGAATACCGATTCTATAAGGCTAACCGAATCTTTTGAATTTCTCACTTTTACCGTATATATATCAACCACAACATACATCATAACACACCTACGCCTCTATACGACCACTAAACCCACCTGCACACGAGAGTATAACCTTCCTGCCATGCTTATCCCTCTTAAGCAACGGCACCAGGTACCCAGCATCGATGATCGCTTCGATCTCTGGATCATTGATATCCAGGTTCTGGAACCAATCAGGATACAACTGTCGGATGGTAAGATACCGTTCGAGCATCTCCTGAGCAAGTGGCAAACTGAACTTCTTGGTACGAAGGAACCTTAGAAGGAATACAGCATCGGTACGGCAACGTTTGATACATGGATGTTTTTGAATCCATTCACGGAATTGCTCCAACGCATGGTCCCGAGTTTTCTCGTCCTCGCGGAGTTCAGCTTTGGCGATTGCTTGTGCCTGCTCGCTCAGGCTGCACTTGTAGACGTCGGGTTGTTGCTGGCCTCCCATATTGTGATGTGCGATGTGCTGGAAGGTTATAGAATTGTTGATGATTTCGTATATAGGATATATGAGTTAAATGAATTTTATATATATATAGAAATCATTCGAATCTTTATGAATTTTAAGGTGATATTTAATTCTTGATGGTTGATCAGGACGATGATACTTATGTTTGGTTACTATATATATGCATAGTAATAGATATTTCTTATAATAACGGATATCGCAGATAAGATATCTGGAGAAATCTTTTCCCCCAAAGTGACATCACTACCTATAGATACAATTTCAACTATATTTACATAGCTATCTTCTACAACGTTTATTATTATCATCACTCAACTTCGAATTATCCAAATTTAAATATAAAAAACAATGCTATATCACTAAACCTTGAATCCTCGAAATCTTCCAAATAATACATCCCGATTTCAAAATCCTCCTCCAATAACGCAATAATTACCTTTCGAAACAAGATATATCTATATAAACCCTATAGATTTCGTTGTTGCAACCTTAGTCTCATTCACGGTGCGCCACGCTAAATGAAAGTCATCATGCGTTCTACTACCGATCGGAGCTGTACAACATATATGGCATATAGTGTCGCAGCAGTAACCGCGAAGCGCAGCTTATAGGTATATGACCATGATACGAAGAAGAAGCGAGCCACTGATGCAATTGTGTTAAGTAAAAGGCGTCGATGAGGTGCGATCGCCTCATCCGTATATGAAGACGCGAGGAGGAGATGACCTACTGATGGAAAAGATCGTGTTTGTCGATGTGTCGTTTAATTAGCTGCTCGATGTGTTATATGGTAGTACTACAGTGTATGTGTAGAAATGAGTTGGTATGTAGTGTGATTATAGAAAAAAGTGTGTATGTACTTTGCTAAAAAAAAAAATGTGGAATGCTGCGTATATATATGAAAAAAAGAAGATATATTGGCTAATAGAGTTTTGATGTTCGAGAATTACCTATATATATTTTTTTTCATCGCAATGTACTATTTTACAAGCATAAGGGATATGATTAACGATCTAGGTGAAAAAAGGATAATTTGGGTAAGGCAATGAATAGAAGTAAAAACAATGAGAAGATAAATTACATGTAAAATGTATATGCCGTACGTGTATATATATATAGACGATGCGCGAGCATATATATGTTTAAGGCCGCGAAAGCTCATTCGAAATTCTCCGCATGTCAAATACCCGTGACATTGAAATATTCACACCACTTGTACAGAGATTTCCCACCAGGAAGAGACCATTTATTCCTATTATTTTTCTTCAACGCACCACAACTAAATTCCTTGAAACCTCAAACTCGCACACGGCACGTGGTTCTCATACGTTATTATATATACGCATGACGCTTTACTCTAAATGACCATCACCACGTCACGTTAAAAACGAATACATCATCGATATATGTACATGACAAAAATGTCATATACATCAAAACCACCGACGATATATATTACTTGAAAGAACCTTAAGACGCGACGATGCGCTATAATATACGCTTTTGAGGACATCATTAGCAGGTTCCTTGACAAAGGTGATCATTCTTTTCAAACGAATATATAAGGTACCCTTTTTACGCATTCCATCGACTTGCTATACTCATTACCTATATATATATGTGGCAGTGGTATACTCACGTATATATAGGGGAACCTTATATATATATACTGTCCGCGAATTGGAATCGGTCGTTGACGCAACGCTTACTCAATCAAAGAGAGAATGAGATACGCGTGTGTAGACTAAGCAAGCGAAAAAGAGTTTATATAGGCGAAAGGAGAGACGAGAGTTTCTCGCGTGCGGCCTTGAAGGAAAAAAGTCGTGAGCCTGGTATAGTGGCGCGGTACGTGTACATATATATATATATGATAATTTTTCGTATAGGTAAGGAGACGATTTTAGAGGTTTTTCGTATATGTGTCATGTATAAAGGTTGAACGTGAATTAATGTGGTTTCGAGTAGCCGAAGAAAGATTACATGCGTATAAAGTTCAATTTTGTTTTATAATTCGAGTATATACTAAAGTGAATTCTTTCGCGTTTCGAAAAATTCGTTGATGAGATTAAAGGTCTCTGCGAGTTATTTAAGAGTTATGCGGTTACCGATTGCATTGTCTGTAATTGTTGACGGCGAATGTATATATAAAGTATATTTCCGCACGCACAAGATATTTTCGTTTAAAGAAATACCAGCGATAATAAAATATATATTATGCAAATCACGACAATTCTTTTTTATCATTCTTTACTCAACTCACGTATATATGCGTATTATCACGGTTGAAAAAAATTATTCGTTATTGCCGCACGCATGGTAATAATAATAATAATAATAATAACGGTATGTATACCTGTCACGCTCTACGCTGGTTATTTATCATTAACTAATGCATATTATGCACACAAGTGTATATAAACAAATATTTCGCTCCTATTTCCAACAACTCAAACACTGCACTCGTTACATATATACGTATATCTTCTCCGCAATTCATCATATACACGCATATAACGAAATGAAAGAAAAAAAAAGAGAAGAACTATGAGTTGACTTTTTTTTCGACGTTTACCGTAATTAACCGAGAGGCTATAGATTTATGACTAGGCGTAGATAACTACACGGTATAGTGACGAAAGTCCTGGCAATTTTTGCGCAACGCCGATATATTCCTATACACATGTAGTATACTATAATTCGCCTCGCGTCAAATTCCACGGGGTTAGGTCCGATTAGTGCCGCGCGATCGCCTGTTATAATAAGTGCGTGAGGTTTGCGCGTGGTTTATAGAGAAGCTTTCTACATGTGCAAAGTTGAGATGAAACGTTGAGTCATGCCGGCGGGTGGGGACTTTCTTTAGTTGATCAGGTGGTGGGTGACGATGAGTATATAGTGTATATATGTATATATATATATAAATAGTCTCGCGTGAGATTTCTATGTAAATTGGGTCTGGTGTTCTAGGATGCAGAGTGATTTTACGATGTCATTGTATATAGCGAAGTAGAAATCATGCGGGGATATATGTTTATGAAGTTTCTTTTGAATAAGCTGTAAATATGAAAAACTTTGGCAGGTTCATTGCAGAAGGATAAAGTTTTAGTACTCATGTAGTTTCTTTTCTTGTGCTTGACGTATTTGTTGTTGAAAAGAAATATGGGATTTTTGAATTTTTTAAAAATAAAGCCTTTTGCTGGCTGGTGTGATTTGAAAATTTTGCAATTCAAATGTATTAGCATAGTGCTTTTAATTATACGTAAGCTGAAGTATATAGAGTGTCAACAAACTTGTTTAATCGGCATAACATTTAAATCTGACTTCTAACAAGTTGCTGCTTATATTAAATGAAATGAAATCATTAATCAAAATTTTTATGAATTCTATATGTTAAAGTACCATTGCAAATGCAGTTATAGAAAAGAAAATTCATTTATTTATAGCTTCATAATACAAAATCCACATCAAAACATCATTCTCACCTATATATACCAACGAAAACTTTTCCAAACTACGCGACCACTATATATACGCAAAACTCAACTCTATATACCATTCATCCCCTTCATCATCCCATATACACAACCCATTACCAATCACACTCAACATCGCAAAATGGTCCACTTTCCACCTCATACATATATAGAAATTCGTTCACCACCCACGCGTATTTATCGCGATGCATCCACACACATTAATTCGCGTGGCTTTATGACGACATTGAAAGCTCTGCGCGCACGCTCGGGGAGATGCAAAAGTGAGCCGTGGTGAAAGCCGGAGACGCGTTTGTCCGTATATATATACGTGTATATGTTTCTGTATATATATATAGGTACCGTTGTATCGGGAGAAATGGGTTTTACAGTGTTGCAGAAAAGGAGATTTATCGCCCGCGGCTGTATATAACCGCTGCGAAGTGTTTGCCTATATATACACGCATATTATAATTGCGGACGATTTCAGGAGAGTCGCGATGTATGCGTAAAGGTGAAACATAATCGTTAAAAGAGGATTAATTGGTTTTTTTTTCTTCTAAATGTCAGTAACACCCTCTTTTTTCACATCGATTTTGTATAACGATATAAAATTACAATCTATATATCTACAGATATATAAAATAACTTGATATGGTTAATATATGAAAAGGAAGGGGAAAAAAAAGAAACAGAAAGTTAATTACGCAAAAAAAAGCTACCGATAAATTACCTCTAATCATGGTCTCTCAACGGTGGTATATTATACACTGGTATAGAAAAATGTGGGGAAAAATTCCCATGTTTTCTGGTACTTTAGCAATATCAACGAAAAGTATACAAATTTTTACATGGAAACATGGTAAAAATTACTATTTTTTTAAGTGAAAAATTTGTACTTTTCATTGATATTGCCAAATTACTAGAAAACATGGGAATTTTTTCCCCACATTTTTCTATCAGTGTACGACAAAATATTGAAAATAAACGTATATGTGTCCGCGTATACAACAACCAGTCATCATATATAATTCGAATCCGTGTTCAAGAGCACACGACGTATATACATACACTCAACGAGAGAGCAAAAAAAAAAAGAAGAGGAACGAGTCGAGAGCAGCGGTAACTGCCCGCGGCAGTATATATCTATATGTGTGTGTGTTGTACATATATATATGCGCGGGCACACTTTCACTTTCGCACGCGATACATATATATATACCTATATATACACGCGGTATATACGACGTATATGTGTATATAATATATCAGCAGGGAGGAGCAGACGCGCGCACGTTATTATATATGCGTGTTATGTCATGATACGCGTTGGATTTTGCGCAAAGTCCCTTATTTGCGACAGCGCGAGAATTTCTCGATCAGGAAGTTCGAGAGATTGACTTTGACTTTCCCTTGATCTGTAAAAGTATATATAGGTATATATACCAAATCTCTATATAGTTGTGTATATGCTTTCGCTCGTATATAGAAAAGAAATTGTTGTGATTAAAATGTATATATATATATAAAGTGTATCACAAATGCTACTATACTATTTTTATCAAATATTTTTTACGCACGGCCGCTCCTCATGTAACTAATGCATCGCTATATAGGAATGTTAATTAAGTTTTGTGGGAAAAGGTTTACATGCGCAGTGGTACGTTTTGTTATAAGTTTAAACAAAGAGTTTTGTATATATGTAATGTTCGTTTGCGGTGAACTTTTTCAAGTATGCGTGTATGTTGGTTTAAATTTAACGCGCGTGACGCTGAAATTATTATAACGTGAATTTTTCTTCATTTTCAATACTCGTTTAAATATAAATGCCGCGTGGCCTTCATGTTGTAATATGGCAAAATTATTACTCATATATATATACAAGCAGACAACAAAGTGCACCTTACGGCTATTATCCGGTATATATACACAATTGAGGAAAATTAATTTAATTGGTTATATATGTATGCGTGTATAAGATATCCGTGAAAGCGAAATTCGCGATTTATAATAAAAATCGAACGCTGATTTCCGTTTGTTTTCAAAAAGGTAAAGGTTTCGAGCAATTAAGTTTTACTTCTAAAATAGAGCCTTTAATATACACACATATATCTGTATCCTATATATACATATATATAATACGACACACTGCAGTTATATACCATTCACTTCTCTCGAAATTCGAAAGTAAATATCTTTCTCTCTTTTTCTCTCTCTCTTTCTTTCTCACTCTCTCGTCTCTGCACCTTCGAAAAGGAAAAAACGCGCACGCGGCTCGCAATCCACAAACCCAATAACCTGGTGATACCCATCCGCGTGGTACCCGTCCTTTCTTATTCACGTCCCTCTTCCCATCTCTCACAAAACTACATCTATATATATATATATCATTTCTTGCACTATGCGAAATAAGAAGAAAAAAAAAATTCCTACACCGACACGTGCGCGCCTACACGCGATAAAAAAAATTGTACACTTTTATACATCTATATAGTCACTTGAATTTTTTTTTTTTTTTTTAATTCTTAAATATCATATCACTGGACTACACACCTGCTAACGGCTGTTCTCTCTCTTTCTCTCTTCTATACACCGACGACTCGATTAAACTACTAAACACACACAGTCACACTATATGGGTATAGAGCTGAGAGGCTCACTACTCGTCGACGTCGAGATGCTGACTGCTGGGTTACCCGCGTCGAAGTAGCCCAGTCGACCGGGCGCCTGATCAATTTAAGGTGGGGAGCACAGCTTAGCGCTCTCTGCGTACAACTCCGCTCTCCGCCGCCGTCACGGCTTTCTTTCGCGCTACAACGAACAGAGCTCTGCTATATAGGTATAGTGAGTAGTAGGGCTGTGCTCGCTTTATCTTTTGTATATACAAAAACACTCTTTTTTTTGTACAAGTAGAGAGTTATAAAAGCGGTGAATTGTGACGAAGAAATTTTTGTGTGTATGTGTGTGTGTATATGTATAAAAGGGGGTTACGCTGGTGTGATTTTTTTAGGTGTAGGGTGGATATAAGTGAGTGCGGGAGGAGAGGTGTATAAGAAGTCGAGTGTGAAAGAAATGATGAGGGGGGTATGATGGTGCAAGTTTTTTTGGTCGGCGATGTTTGGTAATTTGCTTTCTTTCGTGGTTTTTGTCGAAAGCTGGCTGAAGTTTGGGTAATTGATATTGATTTTTAGGTGGGTTAGTATGTATTTAAATTTTATAATGTAGTGAAAATTGTATTAGTTTTAAAGTTTATTCTTTTTATAATTTAAAATTAGTTTTTTTACGGATATTATAATGGTCGTTTGATGAAATTAATAGAACAATGTCTATTCTGAATTCATCAAAAATAGATAGATATAATAAAAATCGATCTTAAGCTTGATTAGATATTATGGTATATTTATAGAGCATCCTGAGAACTGGATTAGCGATAAATTTTAACGACTTGATAATCGCGAGCAATTGAATCATTCTCAATAATATAATAATACAAGCGATTCTTAACACTATATAGTGGCATAGACTAACCAAGCACTTGAAAGTAAAGGATTACGTCCGTTGAAGTTCATGAATACGATGTTTATGAAACACATTGCACGTATGCTGTGCAACCGGAAAAACGACAATATTTTTAACTAACTCAACTAAGTTTCTAATAGATTTTAATAGTACGATGAACTACGCTTATTTCACAATAAACAATTATGGAATTATCTATATAACAACAATTAGTATACAATTTAGCAAATTAAATCACTCTAAAACAACACAAGCATCAACTTTTCCTTTCAAAAACACACAGATCTATGCACAATATATACCTATATATACATTTTTGTCACCAAATAGTACCGAAATTTCTAATGTTTACATTTGCAAAATGCGTTATGAAAGCATAATGCAACACACATATACAGGAACGACTGATGCGTGATATATAGTACGCTAACGTAAAGTCGCAGTTAACGAAGCCGAAACACGGTATATACGTATATAACCACGTCCGTAAACGCATTTTTATTTCGCACAAAAGAAATCGAAGAAAATAACATATAGTTGAGCAACAATTATAAGGATTATATTTATATAGACACGCGTGTGTGTGTGCATATCCGCGTTAACGGCGGTTATTTCGGAAAGTATATATATATATTCGAAATTCCATTGTTGTGAAATCGAACTTTCATAAATCAGTATTATAGTATGCAGTATAATAGAGGAGATATCAACGGTACCGATCGCTCTTCAGTCTGTACATATTTTAAATGAGTATAGGATCGTTTTCACTTTCGACAGTAATCAAGATTTTCAAAAATTTAAATCCATTACCGGTTTAAGGTATCTCGATGAACAATTATAACTATATGTATCTAAGTATATAAAGCTAAGTTGTTTGATAATGATAACAGTGGTAGATTTGCATTTCGAAAAATAATAAAACAAGGCAGCTGAGGACAATTGATGCGGATGCTTCGGATATTCGAAAGCGCGACGACCTTGTCCGATATATTCGGCTGCGTTGTGCACGACACATATATCGGACGATTTTTATGACTATATATTTACATAGACATACTGTGCGGCTGCTTTACGTTATTTCTTTTATTTTTTTTTCCTTACGTGTGCTAGACTCCTGCAAACACGTAATTTGAATACTGCGCAATTTATGTAATTTTGAGTGAAGTTGTCGCGTCGCGTGTATAAGTACTTTACTCGCTGGGTCAATGTTAGTCAGAAAAGTTGTTTTTTTTCTTCTTTTTCTTCTTCGCGGAGAGTTCAAGTGCGACGAAAGAGATGTATATAAGATTTCAGCAAGTTTTTTTACGATCACATATTTTATAGTGTGGATTCGAGAATGATCTGAATAAAATTTTTTTTACTGCTTTTTTGGCAATATATTATTTTTGTATATATTTAGTTTTAACATATATTTTGAATAAATGAAATTTTTTATTATTTAAAAAAATGTTATTTGAAGAAAAAAAACTTGAACACTTCTGAGAGAAAAACGGAAAAAAAATTTAAACTTGCTATAGGTGTCATTTTTCGCACTTTATAAAATATTAAAATTTTTTTGAGAATACCAAATATGAATTCGAACTCGTCACAAAACAAGCAAGATTGCAGCGCAAATATTAACTCTAATCTGTTTGTACAATTGTCAAAACATATGTTGAAGAGAGATAAACAAAAAACAACATCTTAGTTACCTATATCTGTCGATTTTTAAATATTTTCTGAAAGATTCTAAATAATAATAAAAAAAAATAAATTCTAGGTAATCCTTCTTCCTACATCATTTCACTTGACATTCTAATACGCACACCATTCGTAACATCCATTGCTCCTCTAATCACAATCAAACCTTCTTCCACAAAATCACTTCCGATGGAAGAAGGAAAATAATCCTCCACGCTACATCACCTCTATATACCATCAACATCCACATATATACACATACTTCCTATACCGTAATAAATAATTCATCCAATTAATCGTTCCTCAGCTTACATAACACCACCGATTGAATAACTCACACTCCTTTCTTGTATGTTCCGTTCGCACACCACGCAGCCCATACCAATCCGCGAAAAAAAAGAAAGTTTCGCTCGCTCGTACGCACGCGCATCTCGTAAATTCATATCTGCTCGCCCGCATGGTATATATGCGTATATAGATATGACTCAGACAACGTATATCGTTACTGTTGCTGCAGTATAGGTATATATATATAATATACAATGTGTATATCGTTCGCTCTCCCGATTCACTTTCTTCCGACCTTCCGAGCTTTCTCTCGTGCCGGTTCGTTGAGTACTCGCGCGCGCGCGCACACATGCCGAAAGTCTCTTCCTGTATATACCTACGCGAGAGTATTTTGCGTGATGTGGGATATATAAAAGGGAGGTGGGAAATAAAGTGGGTGTTATGATAAAAGGGGAATGGAGGAAGAGGGATTAGAGAGATGAAAGGAAGGAGGATGCTGCGAGAGCTGGAGAATATTGGGGAGAATGGTTTTCTTTGAACAGTTGGCACCGTTGGATTTTTTTTTATTTTGAAGAAAATTTTGAATATTATTTATTCAAGCGTGTAGAGGTAATAGTAAATATGTAAATATACGCAAGAATATAGATATTTTTTTAGTTACTTAATTCATTGTTTGTAAAAGACCCAATTATAAATCAATACTGTTACATTGATATATAAATATTTAATATGCTAATATAGAAATATCGTATTCTGATCATTTTTTTTTGCAGTTTGTCTACAAGTTTACGTTGTAAAGTAAAGATTTCAAAATATATTGTTACTAACGCAATAAAAAAAATATACATCCAATGCGAGATTCTACAATCTTATTTTTACAAGCATATATAGTGTGATAAAAAATAACGTGTTGTGTTAATTTCTTTGCAGTTCGCGTAAAAATCAACATTATACAGAGAAAATGACGAAATGACTAATTTCTTTTGATACTATAATATTTCCTCCTCTCTCTCTCTCTCTCTTTCACTTCTATATTTAATCATTCATCATTATAACATCTTATAACTTATTAAGATCACCGATGTACTTTACCTTAACGAGTTCCTTTTTTTTCTCTCTCTCTCTCTCTCTCTCTCTGTTAAATTTTAATATAAACGTATAGCAATTAGAAAACTGGGAAGTGGCTCTGCCATGATGAGCGTACCGAGAGATGCACGATTGTTAAGTTTTCTCAACGAAAGAAAGTAAAATTAAACGGTTCTCTAGTCAAACGAAGCTAGTTGAATTAAATACTTTTACCTTTACATAATCCTGTACGCGAGCTACTCGTGTTAAACGTCAGTTGAAGATCAGCTTTAAAATGCTCATTACGCGGGTTTATGTATACCTACGTGTCCCGGGATTTCCTTTTAAAAATTCGAGAATACCGAAGCGATTTTATTTCTGTTTTATGCTAAATTGCATAAGATAAAGGTTTTCTATATGGTATCGTTATAGCTATCGGGAAAAATTTAAATATGTATTAAGTTTTTATTAATCTGTAATTATCAGTCCGTATACACGTAGTACGAATTCGACTTTCAACCGTTTACGTGTGTATAGTAACGATTTGAGAGTGAGAAAATTGTAATGTGATTTAATATGTAATGTTTCACATTTCAGCAAGCGATCATGTATGGTTGCGGAAATCGAAGAAAGCGTTAAAAACTTGACTGTATAGCTTTCCACTTTAAGCTCTGCAAAAGTAGTATGTCCACTGCTTCAAAACTTCATTTTATATAATATATATATATATTACGAATTTCATTTATTATTTCATTTTTGTCGTTTCCTCATAAACCAGTTAAATTAAAAAAAAAAAATAAGAACGCAACCAACAACACCGGCACTAATCGCCATTTCACAAACCCTTCGATCACCGAAACCACAGCCTTCCAAACTTACTTCCCTTCTTCCTCTTCTCCTCCAAAAAAAAAAAAAAAAAATCTCATCAATACACCTTATATATATATACCATCGATCCGTTACGATCCCGTTACACTTCGCTTTGCTCTTCACTCGTCCGCGACCGCGGGGCACAGTCTTAAAAATCGTCTTATACCTCTCTTCCTTCTTCCTCGCTCGCGCGGAAAAGCCACGACATATAGTCAAGCGCGCTCGACATATATACAAGCGCGTGGTCGACTTTCACCGCAACGACGTTCGTTGCCGTGCGTATATACGGACGAATTCCCGTGGCGTTCGTTGTGTATATATATTGCGCAACTTCGCCACGCCGGTTTTTGTAATTGTCGCCGCATAGAGGTTTCGGCAATGTTGCAGAGAGAAAGAGACGATGGCTGCGGCGATGTTTTTGCAATGTGGTTAGTGGGTTGAAGAGAGAGAGAGAGAGAGAGAGAGAGAGAGAGAGAGAGAGGGAGAGGAAAAGAGAGAAGAGAGTAGGTGAGAGGGGAGAGAAAAGGGGTTAGTGGGTGGAAGGTCAAGGGTGTACAGTGGTTGGTATATAAGGATGATGATGATGATGGGGTTTGAGTGTAGTTGCGCGTGAAGTTGAATTATAGGGAGGTTTGAGTGATGTGGAGACATTAAATGTATGTATATATACAGTTATTTTAAAAGAGGAAAAAATGTGTAATTTTTGGTGAGTTATGGTGGTTTTGGGATAATCTCCGAAACAAAGTTGTTGTTGCGAGATATCCATTTTTGACGCGACAATAGGTGATTATGTTGCTAACACCTAACATTTTCTACTGTGTAGAAAGCATACAAAGTTAATATCAAAGTAAATAAAAGAATGTAAATATGAAAATTTTTTATTTGAAATAAATGCATAAGTTTATAAGCAGTAATGAATAGTTTGTAAACTACTTTTTATTCTTATTTGTAATACTAACTAGGAGCGTGCACTTCCTTCGGGTCTTGAATTTAATTAAAAATTTAGGATAGTTATAATATCATAGATTCTGAAGTTAAAAAAAAATAAAGATTTAGACATTTTTAGGTTTATTTTAAAAAGAAACCTAAAAAAGACCCCTTTTTATAACATTAGCCATTTAGCTTAAGAGAGTCTTAAATATTATTTGAATATATAGAAAATAAAACTATAGAAAATGACCTTTCATTTGCTTTATTTAAGAATCACCAAATATTAATTTCTTCCAAAGTTATAAAAGTTTTAAATGAAGTATCCTAAATGACAAAGCAAAGTCAATTTCTCTGGTTTTATTTTTTATTCTCAAATATTATTTAAGACTCTCCTAAGTTAGATGGCTACCGTTCTATAAACTGGCTTTTTTGAAAACTTTTTTCGAAATAATAATGTTGAGAACTTTAGTTTTTTTTTAGCTTTAGAGTCTAATACTGCAGCTTTTAGCATATTTCTACATCCAAAAACTTATCCCAAAGTTCGAATCAAATGTAGGACCCGGAGGTAGTGCGCTCTGCTGATAAGTATAAAAAGCGATCACAAACAAATTCTAATCATCCGACACTCTCCAAGCTAAAATCAACCAGACTTTTCACTATATAATATTCCATTAAAAAGATCTCAACAGCATCTCTCAAATACAATACACACGAAACTCATTTTTCCAATCTTAGAAGTTAATTTTTTTTCTCTCATTTTTAATAACATCGTACTACCAAAATTATGATTTCACTTACGATATATATAGATATATACTCTCTCTCTCACACACACACACACACGTAAATCTTACGACCTCAACATATACCGGTCATATATTCCACTTTGAGGATAATTGCACCATGCGCACAACGCGCACAACGCGCGCGGACTCGATACCCACTCGATTGATTAATTAGTTTTTAACTGCAGTTCATTGCGCAAGCCGCGTACGGTTTTATCGTTGTGGGCTTCTGAAACGCGTCGATGGCAACGGAATTATTAAATTAGAAAATGTTTCTGAGCGCGCGAGCTGTTAAAATTTTTATCACTTACTATTTCTCAAGTATTTCTGTTATTATTATTATCGTAATAAGCGCACACTCCTATTGTTGATCCTAATTTATAAGAGGTTTACGGCAAAATTCATTTAAACGGGTACCGTAAATGTGTATATATATACTGTTTAAGACTCGTAATCCTGCAACAACACAATTCTGCATTTCAACACTTCATCGGTCTAATGGAAACTAGACGCAGGAAGTATACGTATAATTTGCAATTCAGCTGATATTATTGAATGAAAAATATATTTTACTGGATCTTATATTCGTTAATCTACCGTTAAATAATCCCCGGAAGTTATTGATTAATATTACGCACTATTTTGCCTCCACACATATTTATATTTATAACTCTTCATTCAAATAAATATATATACTAGCATTTTAATCACGAACACAATGTACATATAATAATTTCCCAAACGCTGCTATTAAGAAACCTTCGCTCATGTACTTACCGTACCATTGCAAAAGAAAAAAAAAAGTCCGCCGAGCGCAAAGAGAGAAAGAGGGACACTAAGTGAGGCGAGGAAGAAAAGGGACATTGGGAAATCGCTATATATATATGCCGCGCACCGTCTGCCTAAAACATTATTATACTTCTCAATCAAACTTTTCCTCGGTCCGTCTCACGCCAACGCTCGCGTTTTTGATGTTTTTATATACGTTTGACAGTAGTTCCTTTTTTTTTGTATTGTCGCCTATGGCTTTCGAATTTTCGGGTATAGAAGTCGAGGAGAAATTTTGGGGTTCTTAGAGTACAATCATTGCTCTGTGGTTATATTGTTTTTGTGGAGGTATAAATGTTTTGATGGAACGTTTTGTGAAATGTGTTGTTTTGTTATACGATTTTTGTAAACATTAAATACTAGAGTACTTGAATAGAATACGTTTAATTATTTAATCAAACTATCGCATATTTTAAATATACAAATAAATAAATATAGTAACCAGCATTTCAATATGTATATTATGAAACTTACGTCTTAACATTATCGTATACATATACATATATATATCATATATATATATATACACTTATTCCGCTACAACCAACAAAAATGCATTCCCCTGCACTCATAAGCTATAATATACCTGCAAGCGAACGCACCACAGACACAACCGCACCAACCCGTTTATTTAAATGAAATTCGGTAATAAAACCGGTAATAGATCCGTGAGCGGAAACACAAAGACGCGTATACACGCGCGCGCGCGCGCGAGATTCACAAACTTACACGCGAGCCGGCGCGCAAGCCAACGGCGCCGGTTCTGAACTTTCTCTTGACCTTAAAAGACACGGCGAGAAGAAAGTGCATCGCCCTGCACTTTTAACTGTTGTAAATCCTGCCTCTTGGGTGTTCGATCCAATGTTATACTGAGCATGTGTATATACGTGTATATAGATATATATAGGTATATACGATTTCCCTGTGAGATTCAGGTTCTTTTCAGTATATATATATATATATGCGAATTATGGTTTGATGTTGTTGGAAAACAATTAATGGGAATTAATGATTAAGCGGAGGAAGGATAGTAGGGAAGGTCATGTGTTGAAAGGTATCGTTTGTGGAAAAAAGGAAAGATTTTTCATTGTTGGATTATTATTTATCGCAGATAAGAATTTCAATTACGAGAACTTGAATAACTTGATATAGAATTAACGCAAGAGTCGTTAAAAGTTTTTAATTTATTTAGTAAAATGTAATTATATATATATACTTGTAATTGAAAATGCGATAAAACGTAATTGCGCGCGCTTAAAAAGAAACATTGAATTGAAAAATAATGTTATTGGAGAGTTAGCAGGAGATGTATTATTTATTTGTTATTCGACAGAAGAAGAAAATAAATGGATCCTGTAGGAATCTCTGTCCTACATAAGCGTTAGAGAGGTACCGAGAGTGGAAAGTAGATCGAAGGTGTAAAAATTATCTTATCTGAATTCCTTAGTTTATGAAATATCAAAATAAAAGTGGTGAAAAAAAAGTAAAATTAAAGATAAAGAATTTAATTAATAATTACATCTAAATTATTTTTGTTTTTATTATTAACTTTCTACTCATTTCTTCGTTTTTATCTTGAATTTTTCTGTATTTCTTGTTCAATCGTTGAAGAAAAAGAAGATGAAAACAAAATAAAATCAGTGATTTATTAGCTGAATGAGTTGATTAATCAGCTGGCAGAGAAATATTATATACAATTGCTATAATATTAAATTTTAAATCGTAATTACAATTTCCACATGAATAAATTGAATTTTAAATATTAGCAATCAGCTGTACGTGTCTATGAATTCTACAGTCGATAAAAGAGTAATCTATGTTGATATTTTCTACACTTGGAAGCAAGTTTAGGAGAATCACTAAGGTAAAACAGAATATATTTGAGTCTCTATTAATAGTAATACATGAATACCTTTTTCTGTATAGTTTTATTATTTAAATAAAGGAATTCTTTTTATAAATTTATATTTACTAAATATATTATTAACCTTTAATATAAAATGATTAAATCAAAAAGTATATCTTTAATTGGAATTACTTGTAGGATAAGGAATGTAAATCAATTTTTCAAATGGCTATAAGGATTGTTAAATGAAAAAAAAACATTTTTTATTATTTCTGGACTTATATTTAATTTAAGTTTTCACAAAATTTCTCATATACAAAAATTAATCACACTGCCTCAATCATTATTAAGTACAAGGACAATAACAGTAAAATTACATGGAAGGTAATAGAAATATATATGTATATACAAAAAGTGTTAACAATTATTTTCATATATACGCTTCCCTGTGTTTAGTTTCGTTCTTTTGCATATTAAAATTCGAATCTTTTGTTTTACACTTAAATAAGAGTAATATAAATAATACAAGGTCTTGTAAGATTTTTCAGTGTCAGAAAAACAAGTAACGAAATTTTCAAGTTACGTTCCCCTCTATATACGCATATTATCGATTATTGGCACTACTCTTTATACACGCACAAGTATACATAAGCTTTTAATACAACGAAAGATATTGCACGTATACGCGGTGAAACAACAAAGGCGAAAACGTCCGTTCTCCTCATCTAAAAGAAGAAACATTTCCTTCCTTCTTCCAGCAACGCTATATATATATATATATATATATATATGTAGTGCATCATCCAAAGAGTTACTTGAAGAACTGATACATATGGCAATCTCATCCAAGAGGATTTATCATCGTTAAAATTAATAATCGCTAATTATAAAGAAAAAAAAAATTTAATACTCAACAACGTATGAAATCTACCATATCTACGCGAAAGTTAAAAAAAAAAAAAACAAAAACGCGTCGTCGTTTATATATACTGTATATTCACATTCCTTAGATATATTACGCATCTCGCGAAACGAGCAAGAGTCGTGATGCGATAAGGTGTCAATAAGCTAAACCTAAGGGCCAAACTTGCGACTGCTAATAATAACAACTACTGTTATTACGAAGTTCAGCTTAGGCTTCAACTTTTTTGCCAATGCAATTATACGAATTCCTAGCAAAAAAAGTACGCTAAATATTAGCTTTATTTTTCATCGGAATTTCAACAAGCGAAGTTGATATCGTTCGGACGATACGATTAAAAGAAAAAAAAAAAGAATTCCGCACCCTAAATCTACGAGAAATTTAAAAAAACATCCTTAAAAATATATATAAAAAGATCCCCGAACATCCAGTGTTCCGTATTATCCCTCACGCATCGTCCAAACGGCATCAAACATCGCAAACAAAAAGAAAAACAAAGAATTTCTATGCGACACTAGCTTACAAACGAATGAGCGTCGCACATCTCAACTTGCACTTGATTGACGCTCTTATCCATGCTCAATGCTCATTTCCCGTCATACATATCTACAAAAAGCGTTCTACGATACTACACCAGGGTAAATTAGGGGGATTCTCTCGTCAATTTACAGTTTGGCAACGATCGATTAGTCGATTATCGAAGAAAAAAATAATATATATATATATATGTATAAAAATCTGGTGTCTCTCCACTTTGACAAGTGGAGAAGAAAACAAATCAAGTATGTACACCGTTATCGGCTGATTCGTCGCAGCCGCAGAATCGTTGGATAGAAGACGATCATCTCAGGATGACGTTGTCGAAGGTCAGGTCACGACTATCCCGTTGGCCGTTGGATTTTTTGAATGGATTCCAAGGTAGCCGCCTTGCGACGTGGGCTGTTGTCACGGAACCTGCAGGACTGGGTTGACCTGAAGATACTCCTGACGAACTACTTGCGGATACGCTGCCTTTGTCCCGGTTATTGGTTTTTACTGGTTTCTGAAAAATTTTATAATGTCTTGTTAGGCTAATAATTGCTTTTTAGATTGATTTAAAGATATGTATCGAATTGGCATACGTACTTTTAAGTAATTCCTGTCCATCGGTGTGACGAGTTTTAGACTTATAGAATCACCGCATTGCTTGATCAAACGAACGACCTGCTCGTGCGAAGCCCACTTGACATCCTTATCACCGATGCTCACAATGAAGTCGCCTTCCTTCATTCCTCCCAACTATAACGAAAAAAAAAATCATCCATTAATCATTTTTTTTTCTCCTATTGTTATTTTCTTTTCATTCTCTCTTTAATAGTACACTTACATCGGCGAGGGAATTATGGTCGACAGCTGCGATGATTACAGGCGCGTCGCCGCGAACGCTGAAGCCAAAGCCTTCGCCGCCTGGACCGCGTTGTAGCTGGATCAGCCTTGGGGCTGTCCAGTGACGCTTGGCTGAGAAGATAGCTACAGGGCCGAGTGAACGGAACAAATCGTCAACGCCGTGCTGGCCGAAGTCTGGATGAGTGAGGCTGAGTTGGAATTTGGTCGCCGCTGGAAGAGAGGAAAATGTTAGGGTTATTTTTGTTTCGGATCTAATAGTAATATAATGCGAGTGTATTTCTATTTCAATGCCGAAAATGTCTATTATGATTGAGATGGTACGAACATATTAATATACTCATTTCTGTTTGGAGTAATGGAGTCCTCAAAACTTTTAAGCAAAAAAGAATACTAAAAACATGTAACATGAACTTTCTTATTTGTAACATACAGTTTTATGGTTGTAATTAAAAAAATGTTATTACAATTCTGACTACAGTGTATATATCGAAAATCTCAAGAGCTGAATTTTTTCTAATGTAAAACGAAAACCTTAAAGTTGACATAATATCTATACTATTATGAGAAAACAATTTTGTGGCTCCGAAGTATAACAAGGTAAGTCGACTTTTTTTTTTAAATCAAGATAACCTCGGATTATGTATCTTCCAATAGGCTTTTTTCATTTAACACTTTCAGTAGTAGCAACAATATTGCCCTAAAGCTATAATATACCCAAAACGTAACCAGATATGTCCATTTTTCAAAATTTGTGCGCGACATAACAACATAATTTTGGTTTATCTTAGTTATAATTTATTTTAACTATTCTAATTTGATATGAATATAATATATATTTATCTGTTTATTAAACAAATTCTTGTACACTTTAAAATTATAAAAATTTTAAAATTTTACAATATTAGTACAATACAAAATAATGGTCGTAAATTTAATAGAAATATTACGAAAATAGAAAGTTCTTGAATAAGTTGTAAGAGTTCATTGAACAATTGGTAATTCTGTAATTTATTGATAGAATGAATACGCTGCAAAATAAACGCGGACAGCATTATTAACTATTACATAAGTTCACAGTTTCCGTCGTAACCAGATTAGTCCATACTGAGTCCATTTTGAGTTCTTAACGCATCAAAAAATGTATAACCGACTCAAACCACAGTGTAAATATGTGTTTTGAATATATATATATCAATTGACTAGTCAAATATCGCGACTTGTCTCGTTTCTGGCATATAAGTTTTAACATTAAACCCCGTTTTTCTTTTTTTACCTCTAAACCAAAGAATTAATTAATTACCAATAATGTTAGGCGCATCGAGCAGCTCCCTAAAATCGTCCTCATCCCCAGATCTGCCGTAGATGTCCATAGTGGCGTCCTGCGCTTTTCTCAGTACCTTCACCAGTGATTGCTTTCCCTTTAGCTCTCGACACATCCTCTGTAGCCTTTGACTCTCCTCGTGAAGCACCAGCGATTCTCTTACATGCGCACGACCTAAAATTAATAATAAAATTATTAAAATGATGGAGATATTTAGAAATAAAGTGGTAATGAAATACGGCGTGGAGCCAAGATTTTGTTGTTGCAATAATCGTTCACTTTTCAGATTTCTAATTATATCGAAACAGCGATCGTTATTGTTAATTGCTGATTTCCGGTTGGTAAATGGTGTTACGACAGAGCGATTAACGGAATGATGTAGTCAAAAATAAATGTTGACTTGGAATGAGAACATTATAATGGTGTTTATTTTAATCACCTTGAGCGAATTCGAAAAATCTGGTATAATTTTAGGATGAGTAATTAACTATCCTCAAGGTTTCTTATAATCTTGTATTTTAGACCATAATTTAATCCTGTGTTTATTACATCGAGATTACTTTAATAGAAATGGTTACTTTACGCTGTTCTAACTGAGAGACATTTATTCGAATAACTTGAAATCATTATAATTTATACTAAGAGTAACTGTTTTTACATTACTGTGTTACACAAACTATTTCAACTTTTGATTGATATACAACCTGTTCTGAAAAACAATGCATCATATACATTATCATGTAGAGGGTGAAACTCTTAAAAAAAAGTTCCTGAACCATTTCTCGATATAGTAAGTATAAATTATTCACAATTAATGAGTCAAAATTGTTTATTTTGAAAAAGTATTTGATGCCTATAGATTTATATTATAAATATAGACATACAATTCCTATTCGAAGTAAACAATTTTAACACATTAATTAGAAAAAGACTACTTATTGTATAAAAAAAATAATAAAGGAACTTTTGGTTCACAATTTTACCACCTACACAATTATAGTGATGCATTGTTTTTCAGAACATGTGATATAAACATATCTTAGTATATGAATGTTCCTAATAAAAAAAAAACGTTCACGAAATCTACTCTTTCCACATCCCTTAGCCACTCACCTAAAAGCTGTCGCTCACTATCCGTCATCGGCACGCTACCATCCATCTGCGTCTTCGTTTCACTCTCTTGAATCCTCTCAAGAACAAGCCTTGTCTCAGCACGGAACGCGCTGATCGGATTGTCCAGCAGTCCAGCTGCCACGTGCCTATGCGAGATAGCAAGGTAATGTTCGCGTTTCACCGATACCAGTGAGATCCAGGATTCAGGCACGTAGTCGCGCACTGGTTCGCGAGATATAAGCGCGTATACATCACTGTAGACAGCGGCGACCTGAGCAGCTTCCTGAGCGAGGTCAAGAGATACGTCGATGTCACGCGAGTCTCGGGATTGAAGCTCGAGCTTTTCGAAAAGGCATTCGCGCGCTTGGGCCTGGAAAATTCAGAGTTATTAGTGTATATGACATTTTATTCTATTACTGGAATATAATTATTAAATGTATATATAATTCTGTTTTAAGGTACTAGTATCGTTTAGAAGGCTAAAAAATGACCAATTTTTAATATTTTTTTTGTCGTTTCCTTTATTTTAAAATATTATGAAAATTTTTTCCTGTAGTTAGTACACATTTTGGCAGTAAAAAAAATTTTTTTTTAATTTTATTTTCATTGAATATTGAGAAATATAAAATTAGCGTGAAACGAAGAAAAAAAAAGTTTAACCAAAAATAAACAAGATAAAATTATATCTCCGTGTATACTCACCAGCATCAACTGCACAAGCATATCCAACATATCAGGTCCAAGGTCCATGCTCGGTGCGTTTGTAAAATTCTCATGAATATATCTAAACGTCCCGGCGCTCCTTAAAAACGCATCGACAGCCTGATCCAATCCTCTAGCTGTTCGTCTATCCTGTTTAGCGGCGACTTGAGTGTACAATGCGCCCGCGTTGAAGAGTATCGAAGCCTTTTCAAAAGCAACAGTACGTTGACAGGATGGTACACCAGTAAGTGAGTCGTACCACTCGAAGTAAATGCCAAGGCTGCGGTCTGGTGGGAAGAAGCGCCTCTCGATGAAGTAAAGCTGGTTGTAATAGCGCAGAAGGAGCCCGATGCCAGCGGCATCGCGAGTTGGCGTTCGCGTCGCCTGTGGGGACGAAGGAAGTCATGCGGTTAGTTATGCAATTTAATTATATATATATATATATAGTTGGTCGGGAGAAGCGATGAATAGGTTATATAGTGCCTATAGGGTTTATGAGGCGGTGTTAAGTATCCATTTGATTTTAATGAAAGATTGTTGTTTGATTGGTTGTTGATTTTATTAGGGTTCGTTGTACTGATTGTAATTATCGAAAGAAAGTGTCGACGATTCGTTACTCTATCGGTATAAGTACTTGGAATTAACTCTTACATCACTCTTACTTTTCTTTTTAAAATAAACTCTGTTTAAATTGTTTATTGAAATATCATCTTATATAATATGATTGTTGTTTTAAAGTGAGCACGCAGTCATATTGTAATTAAATTTATTAATAATTTTAAAAACACTATATCTAAAAGTAATTTTCTATACTAAAATATAACACTTTACCTGTCTGGTCTCCATGAGCTCTGCAATGGCTTCCTCATAATTCTCCCCATCCTCGCTGTAATGCTCCAAAATGAAATCCTATAAAACAACGAAAAAAAATCCTTAATATTATACCATAGCCCAGCCACATATAATATAATGTAACTTAATATTATAACTAGCTGCGACTCCTTTCATCGTATCCTATAGATGTATATTCAAAACGACTTGATCGCTCTATATACAACCCCCAATCACCGGCGTTACTACGCATCGTTAGATCGATACTCTCTCTCTCTCTCTCTCCTCTATCCGTATATACGCTTCAATATCTACATAGCCTCATTCACTTGCAACGACCGTTTACCTACATATACACCCCAACATAACCTAGTATAATCATTTCACCCGACAATTTCACATTCCATAAAGCAACGCGTGGCGTTTCTGGATTAAAGGAAAAAATGCCAGGCATAACGATGGACCTGCTGAGGAAACGCTCAGAGCACAACGAGGGCGAGATCGGAACGCTTGAGGAACTGTCGCTTCATCAGGAGAACATCGAGCGTATCGAGCTGCTCAATCAGGCTTGCAGAGATCTTAAGATATTGCTGCTTCAATATAATCTCATATCGCGAATTGAGAATTTGAATAAACTGAAGAGGCTCGAGTACCTTAATCTCGCTTTGAATAATATCGAGGTCATTGAGAATCTGGAGGGATTGGAGAGCTTGAAGAAGCTGGATTTGACGGTGAATTTCATTGGTGATGTGAGAGGAGTGAAGAGTTTGAGGTGAGGATGTGTTAATCGATTAAGTTGAATGTAAAATTCTGCGTAGTAATATAACATTTTATTTTTATCTGCTAAAAAAACTAGTTTTAACAAGTGAAGAGACGTGCGTTTATTTTTTTTTTATTAATTCTGTGTTAATAAAGTATTTAGCAGAACCTTTTTATATCTTTTCATTCATTAATTATACGGTTTGAGGAAATATATAGATGATGAATGTATTATGAATTAATTTCAAGGTAATCCAAAACTTCTTTTCAAATTCAACTTTTTCAGGCACAACGAACATTTGGAACAGCTGATTCTTACCGGTAACCCATGCTGCGAATACGAAGGCTACCGTGAGTACGTAATCGCTGTCCTTCCTCAGATTCGCGAGCTCGATATGAAATCGATCGAACGTTCCGAGCGAATCAAATCGTTGCAAAAGTACGCCGAGGCGGAAGGCGACGTCATACGCGGATACCGGAAGTATCTGCAGACCAGGGAGGTGCAAAAACAACGACGTAAGAGAGAGGCAGAGAGTGAGAGCAGTAGTAGCAGCAGCAGTGGCGTTAGGATCACTGAAGTCCGGGATGACGAGGACGAGAAGAATGTCGGTTTCGCCGGTGATTCAGGAAATACTTTTTTTTTCTTTTTTTTTTGTAACGCAGTGATAGTTTCATAGCGGCTGGTTCAGCAGATAACAAATTACAAGGTTGATTAGAAATCGAATATTGATGGGTCTTCGGTTGAATCGGTTGCTATAAAACTATCATCTCGTGGTTTTATGAATAAACATTAGAAGATAAATATGTTGTTAATGATTTCAATGAATTATTAAAATGACAAAATTATTTTTTATGGTACAGGAGAGTGCGGATGAGGATGCGAAATTTTGGAGCGCCCCCAGCTATCATACACCGGAAGATCGATTAGCAATCGCTAAAAAAACGATGGAGAGAGAGGACATGCGAAACAAAACTGTCGAGACGGAAACTAAAAAATATGTGCCAAAGATGTTCAGTCCCGAGGGGAAGCCTTATAATGTCAATCAAGCGAAAGTTACATTCAGACTTAATGACGAAGACGATCCGGAGAATATCGTTTTGGATGTCGTTTTATATAAGTAAGTGTTAACGATTTTTTATTTTACAGTTTTTTTTTTAGAAATTGACAAAAATGTAACAGCAGTTTTTGTATTCTTTTCTATTGTAATAAGGAAAGTAAGAATTCAAATATACACAACAGGACAGATTTATATTCTCATACTACTAAACTGACTGCAAATTGCAGTATAAGACTTGTTATTATTTTGTAATTTTTATTACACTTATGACAATATTTACTACAAAAATGTAGTAAGTAATAATTTTGATAAAAAAATATAAGCCTGTTTACTATCAAATATAGTACGTTTTCCGAGGAAATTTTCAAAAAAATCATTTATTTTCTATCATTCTCTATAAATCTTTGCCTCTTAGACACCTCGACACATCCTACGTCGACGTGGACGTCCAACCAACCTACATCCGTGTCACTATAAAATCCAAAGTACTTCAGCTCGTTCTCCCATGTGAGATCGCGACCGACCGTAGTTTAGCTCAACGTAACACAGTCACAGGCCACCTTGTTATAACCATGCCACGGATTACCAAACTCCCAAGTCTCTCTATTAGTAGCAATGAAGCAAAGACGAAAAAGAAAAAGGAGAAGGAGAGAAACAAGGTTACGATGCGCGCAGCGCCCGAGGTATCGAAACGGGAGTACTTGGAGATCGGACCACCGAAGCAGGAGCTCGATGAGTTTCTGATGGTGGTGAGGGAAGGTGATGGACAAAGAAAGAGAGAGGAGAGGAGAAAGAAGAAGGATGAGGATGATGATGAAGAATTTGTGGATGATCCTAGCGTACCGCCGTTGGAGTGATGTTTACTTGCGACAACTTTCTATACAAATTGCAATTAATTGCCGGATGTCAATGAAGGTTTTTGATAACACGAGAACTTATCCAATAATTAAGTAAAATTTTACGTATATAATGTATATTTTTTTGCAGAACTTACTTTGAAAGGATCCCTGAAGTCGATGTCCTTCGTTTCCTTCAAGCCCAGAGGGATAAGCGGCATGAATGTGTCTTCGCTGAAATGAAAGAATAAGCAGTTGTTTAACGAATGTGTACATAATAAACCACTTAACGTTTATTTTTTGTAATTAATTTATAGAAATATATTCAATATACAATAAATCATCTCTATAAATTATTTATCTATCCTACCCAACCACACTACCTGGTATTTGTAACTCTTTTGTGCATCGTGCGATTTACACTCTTTAATAACAAAGTCCTTTGATTTACTCAGCTCCATACACGGTCTTACAATACCTATACTATATACGTATACATACACACATACACGGTTTAAGAATATATTCTTCTTCATAACCGCATGCACGCGTACAATAAACGCGCGTAAGTCAGCGGGCTTTATCATCGACACTTACGCATAAAAATCGCCGCCCGGGTCGCTCGTTAAACTTTATCGGCCTCCCACTTCTCAGCTTCCAAACCTCGCATCTTCAAAAACTCTCTCTCTCTCTCTCTCTCTCTCTTCGTACTTATATATATATATATATATATACTTCGTGAAGTTACCAAGTCGTAAACCTCACTCACTCTCTCTCTCGTCCAAAAAAGGGCTACGCAAGCGAGGAATTTATCGGTGTATAAATCTCGACGTGTGTGTGTACGTACGCATGCGACCTGATTCTCTCCTTTATGAGTCGCGTTTATTATTATATACCTTAGGGAACACGCGCGCTCGCGACATCCCGTTATACAGTGAAGATGATGCGTATGTAAGAACGGTCTTTTGGACCTTTTGTCGTCGAGAAACGTGTAGGAGGGAGGGGAGAGTCAGGGTAATGGATTTTCGGATGAGTGCGTTGGATGATTTATATATATAAGAGGATAAACGTATGGGTGCGATGTCGCGTGTGAGTTTCTGTATACCGTAATTACATTGAATGGGTGGGTCCGGTAAAAGTGGTAATGATTGACGAAAAGAAGAAAAAAAAAAGAAGAAATTAAGATCGTTATGGAAAATTTGACGATTTAGTTAATCCGTTATTTTATTCTCGCACTTGTTGGAATGAAATAATGACGATTAATGGCTTTACATATACTATACCATTAAAATTATCGTTCCCATGGTTGGCCTTAATTTGTCGCCTATTTTCAAGTAAGATCCCTTATCGATCGGTCACACACGGAGAAACAGGATTTTACGTTGGAAACAAAAAGAAAACATTGATTGAACTTGCTCGACGTATATGTAAAGGGAAGGAGAAAGGCAAAAAGAGCAAAGGACATTGCTTTGTGTAATGTACATTTACGCGAAATACATGTACGCACGTATGTATATATGTATAAATGAATTTAACAGAAAACGATATTTTCTGGAGGACCGGTCGGCAAAGTTTTTAAGATGAAAATCAAATTTGTCCTCGATTCGAACATCTGTTTTGGTAAAAGGAACGGACTTAAAGACAGTGGAATTTCTTGAAGTAGTTTATAAATAAAAGAGTATAGCAGATAATAAAATGATTAAGATCAGGCTTTTTGTATTTTTCCTATCTCAACATGAAAGTGTGGTTTAAATTCCTCAAAATTATAATTACCGCATAAAAGCTGTTGACATATAACATAAAAGAAAGCCTCGTATATATATATATATGTAAACTGTTGTTTAAAATTTTAATACCAAGGATAACATTAAGGTTTTTGATAATTATTGCTTAATCCCATCAATATCTTAATTCGATCGAAACACCTTCTCACAAAATATACAAAACAGACATTTCGATAAAGATACACAACATTAACTACCACAACTACCAAAAAATACATACATACATACATACATACATACATACATACGTATATCTATCGCTAAAAAAATCCTCATACATGCCGCATTTCCGCGTCTGATCCCCATAGCGCGACGAGAAAGTGCACCGCGCGCGCGAACACCGTTATAGAGCATCGGTGCTCTGCGCGCGCGCGCGCGCGGGAAATGTTTTCGTCCGGCGACATACCTATATACCGCCACTTGCATTGCGCACACGAGTGGCATTGCATTCCGCGATTTTACAATCGCTCCGAGCGATCGAATTTTTCATGCTCACGTGGAGAGAGAGAGAGAGAGAAAGAGAGAGAGGAAGAGACTGGTATAATTGTAGGCTTTTTGTTGTTAGCCGATGGTATATAGTAGAGGTGTTATTAGGGGTCGTTAAGATTATTAAATGGTTACGAGTGGTTAGTGGGTTTTTGTAGATGCTAGAGAGGAGGAGGAGGAGGAGGAATTTTGATTGAGAGGAATGGTATAATGGTTGGAGATTGTTGCGTTTGAAGATATATATGTTGGGGAAATTTTTTCTCTTATTTGAGTAAATGAAGAACTGTAATTTATAATATGGCGTATAATTTGTGTTTTTCACTGTGAAATCGTTTATTAGATTAAATAATCAGGTCCAAATTCTTTGGATTTATTATTTTTAGTTATGTTCGTCGTAAAGTATATAAAAAAAAGAACTATGGAGAAACAAACATAAGTTTTAGAATCTCCCGTAAATAAATATATATTACAGTTGATGAGATCGAATTATTTCAAAATGTTATACTTAAAAAAAAAAATTATGGCTTCAATAACTTATCGCAACAACTACTTATATACAATCTCAATTACGTTTCACGCTATCTATTCGCGTTATACCAACTGAATGCATCATCATCATCTCCATCTCAATACCGAACTCATTAACCATCAATGCACACCCATATATACTTCAATAAATTTAATTCGCATTCTTCCTCCATCACTAATTACAACGCGTTAGAGTTCCTCATATCCCCCCCCCCCCCTCGATTATGCATTTTCCCCGACGCCGTAATAGGAACGTCCGCAAAACTTCTTCTTTTCTTTTTTTTTTCTCGCTCTCCTTTGAATCTCGTATACAACTGCACGCGCATCCGCGGGCCTATTAGCTGTTAAATCATTGTTATGGCGATATAATGATCATATGGCTGATAAGGATCGCATATATACAGCGCGCGTGATTGAGGAGCTGGGCGGAACTCGAGGCGGAACTCGTTACTTATATATATATATACTCGTGGATAAAAAGACGAGGTTGTGTGTGTGTGTATATATACGTGAGCGTTTTTATCGTGTGTTAGTATTGAAACGAATGATATATCGCGGAATGAGTCTTTAGGGAGGTCTGATGACGTGGTTGCGGGAGGGCATAATATAGTATATTGAGTATGGAGAGACGTGCACAGGCGTACATGAATCATCATAGATATAATAAAAGGGAATCGTAATTATGGTATGGGCGTGAATAGATCTAGTGATGGGTTGGGACAAAGGGTGTAAGTTTTTTTTATAATTAATTTTATGATTTAAAAAACAAATATTAGAAGATGTGAAAAGATATGGTTTTTTATATTGCTGGCGTGTTAAAGCTGTGTTATCTTTGAATATTTTTGTTTTAAATATATGACGACGGTGCTCGTGATATCATGAAATTTTTAAGAACGTAAAAGTTTTGTATTTTTATGAACGTAAAGAAAGAGCATTTGGTACACTACGGATGAGGTTTAATAATGAATTTATCCCTCTGGTAAACAAAATTATTACATTTTATAATTAATGTGTTAATTGAATGAACACATTTATAACAAAATCATTGTATAAAAGTAATACACGCACTTTATCCAAAGTATACCGCGTTCCTTAAAATACTTATTTTATGAATTGCAATAACCAAACTTTAGTTTTGATTATAACACTAAACAAAATACTACTTACAGTCAAAATTTCAACAAGAATTTATCTTTCAAAACCCTCTAATTCCAACTTCCCACACTATATACACATTCCCGCGACAATTCCACCTCGACGACGTAACCACATACGCGCATCCGCACCATTCAATCGACAATAATAATAATAATCCTCTCTCACAGCCATACCCAACATCCCTCTTTCCTTATTACACAACACGCGGTATAGCAGCAACAGCATCCTCCGCATGTGTTCGATGACGAATCGGAAAAACGCGTGGCAAAAACATTTGCACCGGATGAAAAATTCCCTTATATATATACAAAGCACCGGCAAGAACACGCGCGTGTATGTGTGTTCACGCGTATATACAGTTAAATACCCGCCGCAGCACGTCGCAGGCGATTTATGAAGCGTTGCGAACATCTCCTCGCGTATATACGCGTGAATGTAGTATATATAGTGTAAGTGTCGCTTATGTGAGAGAGAGAGAACAGGTGCACAGGTGTGCGTGGAAAGGCATTAATCTGCGAGCTCAAAGAGCGCAAAAAGGTGTGGAATGGATGGATGTATGTATATACATATGCATGCGAGTGTTCGTATACGATTGAACGGATTTTAAACGGAAGTTTAAACGGAAATTTTATTTTTTCAGTTTGCTATGGTGGGATACTTATTTGAAGTGAATATCTTATTCCAACCGTTGATTGACAAGATCATGGGGATTGTCGCCTAAATGTATAGCTGATTCCTATCACAGTAATATAGTTTTGAAATTTTAATTTTATCTTATTTTCGCATCTATATATTTCTTTAATAACTTATACAATAAAATATAGATATAAAAAAAAATCTAAAGATTTTGCTCACGACTATACAACCGCCAAAAAACATCTCGTATCTCGAATAAACCCCGCGCATATATATCGAACCCCACGCAACCTCCCGCACTTATAATACATTCACGTACCCAAAAATTCAACCCACGTATATAAACTCTATATATACTATACACCCACTTCTCTATATCTACCTACACATCACCCGCATGCGACCTCGACCTCGCGAGCGCGCGCGCGCGATGAGGCTATATAGACAACAACGTCGGGGCCAGTGACCCTCGCGCGCGCCTTGCGGGGATCACGATATACATATTGCACGCGCGAACGGTCTCTATACGCGAATGCGCACATATATATATATATATATATTTATACATATATATTGTCGTGTACCTGTACACGTGCGGAACCCCACGCGCACGGGTCCGCGCAGTTGTTGAGAGATCCGACCGCGAGATACGCGATGTTATATATATGTAGCGTTGAGAATAAAACGCGAAAGGAGCTTTGAACTTCGAGTAGTAGTAGTGTAGTAAGATGGACGATTGTTGTTGTTTTTGTTCTTACCTATCATTTTGGTAGAGTTCGACCGAACTGTTGAGCTCTGCGAGTTGTTCCTTTAGAAGCTGGAGATTGGAGTTGACGAAACTTAGCTCTAAGGCGACGGTTTCTTTTAGCTTGCGATTAGTCGTGGCCCTGAAACATTATTTGTTTCATATTTTTTTTTATATACGTCTCTTTCACGTGGCAATAAAGTTTTTTTTTTTAATGCACCTTTGGTTTTATGTAAGTTGTATTTATGTCTGTTATTTTTCAAGGTTCAATAATGTGCTTTTATTATTTTTTTATTTATTTTGTAAATAATAATAGTGTAAGAAAAATATTAAACTATGCTATTTATATCATGAAATTGTAAGTTATATGACGCCGCACTTGAATAAAGAAACTAAAATGTTTATTTTTATTGCGAATATTCATTTTAATAGTGAAAGTATGTTGAATGAAAAAAACAAACAAATATTTCGTAAAGGAATTTTACTGTTTTTTAATCTTTCTGACGCACCCAATATAATAAAATTCGTTATTTTTATTTGCAACTTTAAGGTTATACGGTTACTTACTTGTACAAATTTTCAGCTCCGGCTCGCAATCGCAGCTCTTTATTAATCTCCTGATTAAGTTTGCTTCTTTTGTTTTGCAATTTGCCTCTGCACGTGGCGACTCGTGGGTCCGAGCCCTGTAACATAAAAATAAGTTATTTATTAGCTTCAGATTACAATCAAAACATTAAAAAATATTTACAATCGTATATAAATAATAATATAAAATAAGTCATCAGAATAATTTTCGGGGGCAAAAGGCAAGAATAAAAAATCCTTGACGAAAATTCCTCTTTAATTTGCATCGCTATCACTTTTATCAAACTCGAAAGAGTTGCCAGAGATCACAATGGTATATATACATAACAAGTAGACATAAAGCCACGCTGCATGAGCGCTTATAACCGCGGCGAATAATCCTTTCGCGCTCGAATTTGCATGAAGGTCGCGCGCATGCGCGCGAAAACAACAGACTAAAAAGTGTATATATATATATACGGAGAAGCAGCGACATGACAATGCGTAGATATATACAATACACTCTCTCGCGTACATTACACCTATATATACATATATATTCAAAGTCAACGAGCATAATTTACTAGATGAAATTCGCTCGTTAATTCCGTCGCCACGCGACTTTCTCACGTGCGTGGGTGTGTGTATATACACACTATTATGATGCTATATATATGTATACACGACGCCGCACATATACGCCTAACACATTGGAAAGTCGTCCTGTCGCGTGCGGCTTAGCTTTCGAGTTTTTAATATAAAAAAGTATATATATATATTCGTTCCAAAGACAAGTAAAAAAAAAAAACTGCGAACGCGTATCGAGGTCAACACGTTTTATATTATATATTGAGTCATTATCCACGTGTATACCACACACGTGTTTATATATATATATCGGAGATTAATATATATATGAGAGTAAAAGAGGACGAGATGCGGTTTTTTGGATACCGTTCATTATCCTTGATTATTGTAATGCGTTTGTGTAATAAGGGACTTACCGCGGTGGTGGTATACACTTACTCTCGACACTTTAGGGCTTTAATATATACGTCGAGATCGTCGCGGTGCGAAAATGAGTTCTTAATGGGGTTTTTATACGCGTAAAAAAAAGATACTACTTTGCGGTATAGTGAAACCCGGGAGGGATTCCCCCAAAAGTTCTTAATATACCGTGTCATATTAACGGGGTACATATGGGACGTTTCACGTGAACCAATCCGCTGAAAAAATTAAAATTGCTGAAAATTTGTTTAATGGCAGCTTCCCTC
>JAWWEQ010017141.1:0-33567 GCA_035583055.1 Torymus tubicola
GAAGGTAATTTGATGGATGTATAAAATACCCGCTCGCGAGATGAAAGAATGGCGGTATGAGGAAAACATATCACACGTGCTGCGCGCGCTTTGTTGTTGTTGAAACTTGATTTAGTATAGGGTGGGGTTGTTGCGTGATGTATATATAATATAGGTTCAAGGTAATGTTTGTGGTGTATATATGTAGGTAGGTATATGCGATGACGGAAGTTTTTACCGTAATAAGCGAGTATAATGTATGGCTGTAAATGTTCGCAGAGTATAAAGTACTTACCTCGTTTGCTTTAAGTGATTCTCGATAAATGTTCCCTACAGCCTTGACATTGCTTGCGTTATGTACAGATTGCAGATTTTCATTCTATGGCATATATACTTTCGTCAATTAACTTTAATTTTTCTGTAAAATCATAAGTAGATATAGACACACCCGAGGGAATCACACTAAATATTTTACTTGCTTACACGTTTATATACCTTATGTTTAATATTACACAAACATCTTTACTATATTATTTGGACGTATAACCACGCAGTCCACTAATGAATATTTTTTTACTCGAACGACTGTTTATGCTGCACTGCGGAAGTCATGCACGACACCGCCAAAGCGCCAAACCTAAATGTTCTCCCCCCACCGCCACGTGGGCCTTAATGTTGGCGATAATGGCGCACGCACGGCGGCCCTTCGCGCGGGATTTTTGTGTATTCAAACATTCTTTGCTGATTCTCGATCACTTACAATGAAAGTAACTGTTCTTTCTTTTATCTAAAAATTATATTTGATACTCTGTAACTAAATTTCTCTTTATTTATACAGAATTAAAAAAAATAATAATTTTAATGATGATAAGGAATATTTCAAATCTCTGTAATTTGATATGATGAAATTTGATAAGACCACATAATGCATGGGTTAGAGAGTACATTTATTTTAAAATATAATGAATCTGTTAAAACAATCTTGTTTCAAAGATTTTGCTCCGCTTGTTGACATTTTCCAGTTACAAATCTCTTCCACAACGCGAGAAAGTATATTAAAGTAACGAGAGAAATTTGCTCACATAATTAAACCCATATTTCACGGAACCCGGAAAAAATCTTTGATATCACGTGTATATGTACATATACATCCCGTCGTTTTGCTTATGAAAGAAAGTAATAAAATCATAGCACAGAGTGCGCACCAGATCCCTTTCATTAGGCTAAATTGGAAATACACAAGGGCGGAAAATATTGCCTGATCTTTTGGTTTGAAAATAGTAGTTCTTGCGTGTTTTGCGAGATTTATTACGTTTATACGTTAAACTTTCTATTTTATGAATTGCATAAATGCTATTGATACAATATTATGCAATATTTTGAATGAAATAAAAATGATAATTAATTACGCCTTACTATGGATTTTAACCGAAGTAAACAAGTAACTGCATGCATAACATTTAGATAGACACTTATACGCTATAAAATAATTACAAGAACAGTAGTTATTTATGAGAATGCGATAAAATATTATTAAATTAATCTTAATATTACCAACCATAAATATATTGCAATCATACTATATTCTGTAATAAATAGTTACGTACTGATTTGCTTAAAAATATCACCTTAATTTATTTAAACTACATTACATTGAATACAAACAACAAACTTCGTATACTTCTATAATAAATAGCACCAAAGAAAAAAAATCACAAAGGATTTATGTCATGATTGATGTAACGGTTTCAAAGACCTAAATATAATATTTTAATTTTTTCGCTTTACGTAAGGTTCACGTGCAGTCAGCGTGACGATTTTGATACTTCTGAACTCATTTTCTTGGGAGATACGATCTTTACAAAGCGGCCGGTTTAAAATTTCTATTCAGAGCATTACATTGAGTTTATGAAGCAAAACATCAGCGAAGCTGAGCGCGCGTTTGCCGCTGATTTGTGAATAATGTATTCCGGGGTTTGAAAATGTTACGAAGTGCTTTTCTGGTATATTTACATAATTGACAGTAGTTTGCTTCTGTATTTTTTAAACAATAGATTGGACGATAACACGTATCTTCGTAAGTTCGTGAACCCGTTACAGTAATTACATTGTCTAGGTTACGTTTATCTAAGATAAGAGCGACTATTTGTCTGATATCAGAAATATAACATTAAAACGCCAGCCGTTACGGTGCTCCTTAAAAAAAATGTATTACTATAATGACCGAAAAAACCGTGTTCAATTATACATAAACCTAAATTACGTCTTAAATCTTAACAAGCCACTTTATCCTAATGTACATAAAAAACATTCTATTTACCATTATTTTTTAAATTGATTTTTTCCAGCGCATTTAGCTTTTTTTCAAATTCCCTCTAGTAGAAAAGAATTTTACCGGGCCAATACAAGGAAAAATTCTGAAACTAAATGAATCATCATTATACATTACTGAAATAAAATTACTATTATTCCATATAGTAATCGAGGGCAGACTCAAATTTTCATAAAATTTACTTTACCATTGATAGTAAAAATTCTTATGTAGTATGTTATTTTTACTACGTAGGGTATAGTGGTCCCGACTTGTATGCCAATTCAAATTAATGTATCTTTTTAGATATATATTTGACATAAATTAAATATTCTTACCTCAAAAGTTATGAAAAGCTCACCAAAACTTCGTTTTATATCACAAATAGCATTGTTTGATAGCTTATTTTACAATTATATTTAGTTAAAAACACACACACACACACACACTAATACGGACATTTTGTCTGCTTAAGGAGCATAGTAACTAGGCCTTCTACCCTATATATAACAATTTTTACTATAAATTATATACCAAAGTTCCTGAAATTTCCAGTCTGTCCCCAGCTACTATATATCGAATATATAGTAATTTTTCTCATATACCACTTTTCACAGTGTATTAAAAAATAAAAAACCTAACATCCACTCAAAAACCAACCAACCTCTCCCACCACCATAACTTCCGATTAAACCCTCCATCCACACATCTATCACCTCAACATTCGCACTCGTCTCTTCGCACTTCTCTCCCATACATACCATCCCAACACCATCGGGCACGCATACTTCTCGCAACCTATACACAGCCGCACACTGCGCAGGTAAAAGTATATATATATATATATATAAAAGTACGCAGCACGCACTGACATTCCCGCGCGCGCACACTAGCTATATACGAGAAAAAAAAGTTTCTCTAATCTCGTAACCGGAAACTCACAAGATCGTCCGCAGCGCAACGACAATCGTGCCGTAAAGAGATTTCCAACCTGGTATATACATACACACATATACATACACATATACCTCTATACCTACACGTTAACGACAATTACGTACGTGCAAGGCACGCGGCGCCCGTACGAGGGTAATTGCACGCGCCGTGAGCGTATATATACTTTCCATTTCGCTCTTATATACGCTAGCCGGCACGCTGCTGCTGCTGCTGCATGGGTCATCCGCTTCCGGATTCGAGATATACGTGTGTGTGTGTGTATATACGTGGTAGTGGTAGGGCATAGCTGATGCGATTGTATATATATACATATACGTGTACAGATTGAATTAACAAGTGTGTTTTCTTTTATGCAATCGGCCCAATTAGCGCATAGACCTGTGGTGTGTACATATATATATTTATATATAGTTGATGTAGATATAACTCGCGTGGGAATGGGGAGAACGGAGCGCGGAGGGTTTGCGGTTGAGATCGCGGATGAGAGAGAGGATGCCGGTCGTATATATATATATATGGACGAGTGAAATTTAAAGCACATTGCGAGAAAGGTTTTCGTCTAGAAGTGCCAAGCGGTGTATGGAATTTGTTGTGGTACATTGAGGATACATTGGGGGTTTAAGAGAAATGTTGGTGTATATAGCGTCTTTTGGCTCGGAATCGGGGAATATAGGGAAATATTAACTAAAAAAAAACAAATTTTTACCATAGAAATATAGTTATTTTGGCTGTGTTTCTAGTAATTGTTTATTACGTTTCAATATGGTAAAATTTATATTTTTTGTTGTTATTACCAAATTACTATAAAAACCATATGGGAATTGTTCCCTACATTTTTCTATCAGTGTGTATGTGATGGGAGGGGTTATATTTTTTACCGTATTGAAAAATGCTAAATTTTCTCAAGAGGCAATTCTATATTTTTATTTGGAAATATGTTTCGAGCTCTTTAACTGCGACTAATTATTTTGCCGTATAATGAATTCTTTTAAACGCGCTATTAAAGTTATTACCATTTAGTGACCTTTTTATTATATTATATCAGTGTTTAATTTTTATTACAACTCACAAAGATGCATCATTTTTATAAATCTTTATCAATTATTCATACTGAAATAAGGCAATCTTGTATAATTAAATCAATTTTCAATACACAAAGGGTTGTTATCCAATAGAGCAATTCTATTTACAGCATTAATTATTTATTTTAATTTTCAATAAAGCGCTGCTCGTAACGAGGCATTCACATATAAAGTTCATATATATATATATATATATATATATATATATATATGTATTAATTATAAAACGGAAATACAGTTGACGACAACTTTCGCTGATATAAAAATTAACCGCATGATACAGTATACCCAATTGAATTTCAACGTGAAATGTATACACTAGATGAAAGATATAATTGACTTGTCTTGCGAAGATGCACTCACTTGCAGGCGCGAATTACCATGAGAATTTTTCCCATGATTTAATTGTATACGCGTATATATATAGTGTGTGGTTAGACGCGTTACACAATCATTGTCGAGGAGGTGCATCCGCAAAAACCTTATTTCACGAGCTACTTGACGCATAAATTTAGAGCAGGATTTCCTTCCTGTGAGTGTAATCTTGGGTCTAAAAATAAAACACACCGGTAATTTAATAATAAGCTGTAATGTTAAAAAAAAATAAATAAAACTTAGGTTTCAAGTTTTTTTTTTATAATAGACTGAATTTCAAAGCGTTTCATAGAAGAAGAGGTATAAGGAACACTACGCTCGCTAATTCTAATTCTGGTTGCGACAAATTGGGGTGAAATTTCGTTAGGAAACAATGACGTTTCACTATTTTGTAATCAAATTTCTCTGTCAGTCCAAAACAGAAGTACATCATAATATATACAAACGCGGACGTTTAAAGCGTTATTAACTAAGTACGTATAATTGTTTGATTAACATGAATGAAAAAGTTTTTAATAAATACATAATGATGTTAGATAAAAAAAATTATTTATTTTATCGCGGACATTAATTAATTATTCTGCGTAACCATCGCAATGCTTATATATGCATGTAAGATTCTTGGTTGAAAAAAAAATGCCGTAATAATGTTAAACATGCGAAAATTTACATGTACATATGATAAATCAGATTAAAATCATTAGAATGAATATTTTTCAAGTATGACCAGTTACGCAAGAAAATGCAAAAACAACATCATATTTTGGCATGAAAAGAAAGTTTTTTTTTTTCACGGTAAATAAACTCTTGTATATCGTCTGTTATGCAAAGGCTTAGTCATTGTCGAGAAATCAAAATTTCGATGAAATCATTTAGTGCATCCTGTATCTCAAAACCGATGACGTCTTTTCAAACTAATATAAAAAAAAAACTTTCTTTCCACGCCTCTCGACAGAATTATGTTACTCTCATGCGTTATCCTTCATTTATGATATAAAATTTCAAAAACATATAAAGTGTGACTAAATTAGTTATCGTGTTGTTGATTATTTATTTTGAAATTCATACTTCTTTATTTAAAGTTGCTATATATAATAGCAAAATAAAAAACTTTGACCAGAATAGTATAGTTATATACAAATATTTTAAAATCCTACAGATCAAAACAGAAACCTATACACACGTTGCACATAAAAATATATAACATGTCATATATAATAATACAAAAATATCACCGTATCTCGACTTGTCATACACATTCAATTATAACCGCATTATCCTATACAAAAAATAAGTCATTTTTCCATCCATTTCTGTCAACCAACCAACCAACGATCCACACCATTTAAAAAAAAAGTACTACCTCCAAATTCGTCATCAAACCCATCATATACCACAACATATACCTTTCCCCAAAACATCGAACAGCAAGCACCTTCGCTCGCATTCACTCCCACCAAACGCTCGCCTCGTGTGTATAAAGAAGTATCACATACATACATACATATACATACCTCTTTCTTCCTCCACCTCCACCTCCTCCTTACTTGAGAGATAGGACAGCACGACGACGACGGCGGCGGCACTTTCTGCGCGCACATATATACACATACAGACCGCCGCTGCCGTTGCGATCTCCCGCTTCTTTGCTTCCGCGCGGCACACGGGGCCTGTGGTATATACGAGAAGGAAAACTGGGCCTCAGTCCGACTTGGATATTCCTCGCGCGCATACACAGGCCGCGTGTGGTTGCGGTTCATGGGTATAACGTTGTATCGCACACGTGTGTATAGATAGAAACGACGCTGTGGTGTATTGTGTACCGGCGATAGTATATAGGGATCGACCTTTTTTTTAACAGGTGTGTGTGAGGGTTGATGAATAATGGTGAGATGCGAGTGGTGTTGGTGGTTAGAATGATGTTAGGGGGAGGATGGGAAAAGGAAATTTGGGTGAAGTTATGGATGTTTGTTTATGCGGAAGGGAACGTGGATATACCCTTGGGTTTGTAAACTTTGAATTAATTTTTTCAATATTTATTTTTCAATAATATAATTTTTAATTTTGCCAGTTTTCAAAATTTTGTAAATTAACGGTTTCTCGAGTATAGAAAATTGGCATTGATTTTATTTCTTTTATAATATTTGTGAATTCTAAAGACTTTCCAAAGTTCGGTTTTCAATGTTTACATATAGTGTTCGCAGTGTCATTTTCGTTTTGAAAAACCCTTCATTCTTTAAGAAAGTAAACATGATTTTCAATAACAATTTTTATAATTTTTGTAAAAATTGTCATTAATTAAGAATCTTTTTAGGGTTTTAAAAATGTTAATAAGATAAAAGTTACAGCAAATCTCAGTAACTCCGTATTGCAAAAATAATTCATTTTTTTCTTAATCATGAATGTGCGAAAAAAAAAAGATGAAGAAAGGTATCGGTGGTTATATCATACACGGCCGAGGGCGATGGCATTGTGTAAAAGTGAAGTAATTATACCGCCGGTTTAGAAATTGGTTCGCGTATATACGAGCAGAGGCATATAGAATCTGTTCTTAATTGCTGAAATTATGACAAACATTGGTTAAGTAACTATAACGTGATATGTATCTTGTTTACGGTAGTGTTATGTAGGTGCTCCCATTTTTTTTTCAAAGTTTCCAGTTTACACGTAATAAGGAATAGGAATAAAATAAAAATAATATAAAAAGGATATAGAATAATTTCAATTCAAATTTTTCCTTATACCTTCGAAAGAAAACAAATAAACAAAAAAATAACAATTGTAATTTTACTATCGTTTATTTTTAACAGAAAATGAATAATGCGTTCTCTATTAAATTTAACAACGTAGCAATAAATTGCATTCCTCGGGAGCAATGAAAGTGATGTGTTTCTAATGCACGTGTTGCAGTGTACATTTATAGAAGTTCACAAGTCATCACCGGTCGCCTTTTGATGAATGTTACTTCCGACAGATAGAAATCGCTAATATCAAAATTATGATTGATTTGCACAATAAAAAGTCCAGTGTTATTATTCCCCTTGTATAGTAATTCCATCTAATGTGAGCGAATTTTTTCAAAAACTGATTGCTTCCGATTTTATATCCATACAGTATTACATTAATCTTATATCAAAACAAATGATTCTTTGATTATTTTACTAAAGTGCAACTAATTACATAAAAATATATTTACCAAGATTGACGTTTTCATATACTATCAAATAATACATATAAAATACATAAATATTAATTCAACATTAAGAAAAAATAATAGATTTTTATGATATTATATTTTATATTCACAATAATACCAATAAACTATATCAGTACCCTCATTAATTCTTATTCGGTTTCAAATTCGCTAATTTCACTTTTTATTTATCACCTCAAGACCGACCCCAAAATTTGACTTTATAATTTTTCTTTTCAATTTGAGGAAAGTCTTAAAAAAAATAATTTATGATCATGTCAACACATGAAATAGAAATAAAATCGTTGCCAATTCATAGCCACGTCGTTTCCTCAAATTTAATTTGATGATTCTTTTTATTAATATTTAGTCTATATAATTAACATCATTACATAAAACTTACTATGTTAGTGTCCTTAATAAAGTTATTATAAAAAATGTAAATTATGATATCAAATATTCAATAGTTGATTTATCAAATATTTTCTATTTCAATGAAAGTTTCAAATATTAGCTGTAACAATTGAAAAAATTAAAAAAAACTTTTGCCAAAAAATCAAAAAAATCCATATAATAAAAAAACGAAATATCCGAGACCTACATTTTTCTTTTGCACCCTAGAAGATAAACAAAAGAAAGAGAATGAGACTTTAATGATCAAAATCGGTTAATTTTTAGCTAAGATATGAATATAATTGCATTAACACATATATATCCATATACAGATATTTTGCAAAAACAATGTATTTTAATTCCTGAGACCTCAAAACATATTCCTTTAATGTTTTTAACAAAACTTAAATGTTTATTATTACACAAACCATCCTCTAGATGGAAGCAATAATTAAAATACCTCGCACTTTCGCATATATATATATATTTAAATACTTAAACAACATTCCACATCATCACTCTCTCATTTCACAAAACTTCTCCAACCACACCCATCTATATATAAATAATCCATTACCAACCCAATCTATCAACCAACTAATAACCACCTTTTTATAATATATATTCTCAACGCAGCTCGCAGTACTCAACCTATCGCATCTGAACAACTACATTACACCTACACCATAGCATCGGTACCAGCACTTCACGCAACGATGCAGACATCGGAGGACTAAGGCGTCGACCGTTGCGAGAGAGCCAAGATGCATCAGCGGCGTCGGCCGCGCCAGGATGACCCGGCTTATGACCCTCGTCGTCCTCGCGGTATTATGGACCATGGCAATGACGAGCGAGGATACTCGAGGTCAGTGTCACTATATGTATATGTATATAACGTGTGGTGAATATTTTGGCAAATGAGGTCACCGGGTCACTCTGCGGTGTGTCTCTCTTTGTGACAGGTTGGGAATTACGGTGGATGAAGGGTGACGAGAGGAAGTGTATTAAGTAATATACGACGTGTATTATCTGCAAATTTGAAGAGGCTTTGGGTATACCGAATATATATGTTTGGTAAGAAAATATATAGGGAGATATTTGGGTAATGTGGTGATGACAGTTTTAATGCGTTTGTGTTTAAATATGTGACGAAATACGCATGTGAGTTGAGTGGTAACAGAGATGGTTTTAGAATATAAGTTCTAAAATATTTTTAAATTTCTTGAAAAATTAAATAAATTTGAAAAGCCACGTTGATAAATGGATGATTAAACACCAACCAAATTAAAAAAAAAAAAATAATAAAATAACTTCCATCACAACAACCATGCGTAACAGTTCCGTCTATTAACCCTAAAAAGATTCTACTCCAATTTCCCTCCTACCACACAAGTTTATAATAACACTATATAGACGCGCGCCGACTCTTACGTATTAATTAAATAACACGTATCCGCCAGGAAGCGATCCGGAGCCTATATAGCGCCAATAATTTAAATAAGGCTTCATGGCGTTCGCTCTTACACTTCGCGTAATAATCTCCCATAATACGCTCAACCGTCTGTAACATATCTTGCGCAAATTCTGTGTAACGCACCGTGAAGCGAAATATAATTCAATTCCGTGTGGTGTACAGTAGGAATCATAAATAATATAGACGGTGACATAGATTCGAGTGTGCCTAATTCGAAACAAAGTATATAGAAAAGGAGTAGGAGGAGGAGGAAGAAGAAGAAACGTTTTCATTGGCCATTCGCGTGTGTTTATGTGTTTTTGCCGTTTACGGAAGCCGCTAACGAGCGAGGCGAATTCTTAGGTGAATATATGTGGGTATATATATATATGTCGGTGGTTAGCATTTACTTGTCATAACGAAGATGGTATGTGTATGGGACAAAAATTTAACGTTGCTATTATACTGTGCTAGTTTTAGGATGACTTTTTTTTTAATGTCACGATGTAATTGCGGTAAGGGACGATCTGTTTAAATGCATAGCGTTAACACGTGAAAGTGTTAGGATATAACTAAACATTTGTTTGCTTAGTTCATTGTGCGGTGAATGAGAATGAAATTTACAACTTATTTTAGCTTTTTCATTTTAAATTAAATAACAGTATTATGTATTTTGCATATACTTAAAACATATACGTGTCATCATATATACTTACACGATGGTTACTGAATGACATTGCATTTGTTTAGTATATACCTATGTGATAAGTTCCATTTTTTAAAGATAATTTTATTACAAATTCATTAAAGAAAAAATTCTATGAAGAGATGTTAATGAAACAAAGCACGATTCATTTTCAAAATACTACGATCAAGATCTACTGAATTGCAAGAAAATTATTAGAATAATTTTTACAATGTTTTTGTTTAAAAGATAAAAAAAGAAGAATACGATAAAACGTGTTGTTGTAACAAATAAATTATATATATTCTGAAAACAGAACTGAATGTTTTAAAATAAATTATCATTTCATTGTTCAATTAATCATCACTTAATAAACCATCAGTTTAAGTTCGTTATTTTCTCCTGCTAAAAACGATATCCTAAAACACATAACCACAGCATCTCTATAAAAAAACTAACTCAAACCCTTACAACCAATCCTCCACCAAATGTACATCCAAACCACCATACATCCAGACACCAACATCCACAATTCTATCACCTTATCAATCTATATCGCACACTAACCCATCATCCCACTTCCATCCACTCCTAATCAATCCCGACATCGACGCGCGTTCACCTTACGCAACGTAATAATGTCAAGTTCACGGCGACGCGACGTCGACTGACCGTGAGCTATAACCACTATTATACGACCGCAAAAAAAGAAGTGTAACAATAAGGCGCCTGCGGTCACGCCTCAAGATGTATACCTCGTTCAACGCAAGAGAGAGAGAGAGAGTAACGGTACCGCAGATTTTTTTATATTCGGGTGCGAGACACTATCGGTAGGAGGGCATTTAGCACTGGCGGTCTAATAAAGTCGTCCTCGTTTTGAGGAAAAACAGCGAGTGAACGGAATTTCGTGGGTATCTCGAATGTGCACGTGCGTATACTTACATGTGTGTATGTGAGGATGACTTTCGAAACGAGGATAAATGTAAGTATATCGATGTGAGGTGAGGTGAATGTATATTATTATTATATGCGAGCGCGTGTTTCGGAATTTTAAAGATTGTTGACAAATTGTGACGTAAATTGATTGATTTAGGGGTTGTATAATAATGGATGAGAAGGAATTGTTTGGACACTATAGGTTTGTAGAAAAAAAATGGATGTACGGAGTGATTAATAAGGGCAAAGGTTTTATGTGACGTATACGCGTATATCTAGCATATTGATTTGTTTGGGCGAACTTTTTTTTTGCCTATACCAATATAATTTATATATAAAAATTCATATAGATCAATGGTACCATTGGTATTTTAAATGATGAAATATAATTAACGTAATTTCTTAGCTATAATATTTGTCAATGAAACGTAATATTTGTCCGTCAAATTAATAAAACATACGTCGAGATCAATTCAATTGGAAAACTGTCTTTATAAGTAGAGTTACACTATATAGTTTATACTACAAAGCTAGCGGAAATAATTCAATATCTATAACAGCACTGAGACAATATAAAACAAGATCCACGCGGATAAAGTTCAACCTTTCCTATTGAGTGCACAACTCCAAGAGCCTTGTTATTGACAGTGAGAGGTTTTCTATATATACATATATAAATTCGCGTAAGAACGAGAGCTTCTCTCAAGAGGATCAATGGCCATCGAAACCGTTCCCACATATATATATATATATATATAGGAAAAATCGCAAAAGTACTTCCGTACCAACCCTTTTCAGTTCAAGTGTGTATAATACACATGTCGTTTGAAATAACGATCGACGCGTGTATATATATATATACACTTGAATTTCCTTTCTTTCTTCTATCTTCTTCTTCTTCGGCATTATATTCGAGCACGATCGGTATATACTTATTCTTATATGTTATACATATACCTACACGTTTCTGTTTACAGTAAAGGGACTGGTACGCGATTGGGCACCGCTGGTTTGGCTCGCTCCTGGCGAGCGATTCCTTCCACTCGGCGTGCCCGAATTCCTCGAGAACATGCAAGCCGATGATCATTACCTACGTACTCGTACGACTCTACGTAAGTATTTATAATATTTTTGTTAATTTAATTTAATTGAACAGCAGGAAATTTATGTGCTGTGTTATAATTAAATTTCCAAAAAGAAAAAAAATAATATAATGGGGTTTTAAGGTCACAGCGGGAATCGCCAAACGCGACGTGCGAAAAAGATTTACATATATATGATATTTTATGAAAGTATATAAAGTTGATATTATTATGTAGGTGATATGTTTAGTGATGGTAATTATAGAACGATAACGCGATTGTAATTGTATTCCACTGATCGTTATAACGAACTCATCGAAAGTATATCGTATATTGACGCTTCGCATGTACAAATCGCATATGTCAAAACACGACTACTATATACACATGCGGTTATATACGTCTTGGGGGCCTAGAACGAATCGCCGCACTGACGTTATAAGCTATTAGTTATACAACGCGAAGAAGGAAAGCTCGTGACACATAAGATAACGACGACGACGTGGCGCGCAGCAACGGTGGCTGCTAATAGGTTAATCACGTTGTTTAGAAATCCTCGGGGTTTCCTTAAAAACTTTATACGTGATTTACGAGGAAGCCGCGCGGCGGATTATATGTGTATAGGAGTGCGCGGATCGTCGTCATGATCTTTGCGCTGCAATCGGAAAGCAAAAAGTGGGATATAGGGGTACAAGAATGTGCGACGGTGGGATTTTTTTCTTCTTTTTTTTCGTTAATATAAGCTCGTGTCGTTTCTCTCGAGGCAATATCGTGTATGTGTGTGTATATAGTGGTAATTGGTAGCGAATATTTTGGTCGATTGAGGTGTATAATGAGATAAGGTTGAAAGGTATTTTTTAGTTTTTAAGGAATGTTTAATTACTATATGGTTTTATATTATATACGCATACGCGCGGAGATAAAGTTTATCTTCTCGATTGTTACGGGTAATAAAACTTCACTTGTTTACACTTCTAAATCATAATTCATTCATTTTATCTATATTCATTTAAGGAACAGCAGAAATTCAAAAATTTGTCTTTTGTACTATAGGTTATTTAGAATCTGTAATTATTGTTTCATTTTCCAATATAATTGACATATTTACTGTACAGCTGCCTAATAAAATTGAGTTATAATTCATGTATTATTATAAAAAAAGTAGATAAAAACTTAGACACGAAGAATTTAAACCTACAATATATCAATAAATATCAACAACACACCAAACCCAAATTATTCAACCGCGATTATCCAACCACGATACTTCCGGTTCACTATATATACGCCACGTGTATATATACTACCATAAAAACAAAATCTATAAATCATCCATCCGGTCCACAAAAAACCTCTCAACAGTTCTCCGATATATCAATTACCCCCCACGGCATATCTCTTACCACTCGCTAATTACCCATAAAAGTATACGTCGAAATTAGCCATGATACGATTGAATTTAACGAACGACCAGCCGTTTATCGAACACGTGCGGAAACACGCGTTCCACTTCCCGAAGAGAGTAAGAAAGATATATATATATATACGTACGCACATGCAACTGACCCATCGTACGTTGCACACACTGACCTTTTTACCAACGCGAAGAGAGCGCGGGAGATATAATGCGTGGCTGCTGCGCGAATGATTGATCCGCGCGAGTGTGACAGTTGCCTGGTGTGAGTTGTGAGACGTAAGCGCATGTGTATAGTTATTACAGGTGTGGATGATGGGTTGGGTTAAAGGAGTGGTGTCACGTGTATAGAAGAATTCCCATTTTTTTTTGTATTTTTGGAATGAGATTGGATGGGGTGTATTTTTGATGGAATAAAAAATTACTATTGGTTTTGTTGTATAATTGTTCCTATTCCCGTACCGATTTTATGATTATTTGAATATAGCTGGCATAATTTGTAGTTATATTTTTTTTGATCCTATGAAAGTTATTGTTTACAACTATACACAAAGAACACTATGTATAAAAAAAATTGTTGTTTACATATAACAAATCTTGCATATTAAAAGTTTTTTTTTTGTTCACCGTGAAAAAAGAAAAAGAGATAACAATCGCTAATTTACGATTCGATTTATTCCTCTATATACTACTAATTCATAAGGGGCCTTTAGACCCCACGCGCACGTGTATATATCCCCAAACGAGACTATCAATTACACCCAACCATAACCTTAACAAGCTTGTACTCAGCCATCAATCGATCAGCATATATCATGCATGAACGTCACGATCGCCTTATGCAAACGCAATAATCACGCGACGATACCGTTTCCGATCAACTTTATTTTCATTTCCCCTGGTGCCCCCCTCCCCCCTACCTTCTTCTTCCCATACACTCTCTTATATACGCACACACATGCAACCAACAACTTTCCCCATTATCCATTCAAACCACTATATATATATATATATATATATATATATATATATATATATATATAACCAACGCAACCGATCCCAAACATCTCTCTCTCTCTCTCGGACGAGGTCACACGTATATACACCATACATATATACATACACACATACATCTCGCGCCTTATCGGGCGGTCGCATCATCCTTCACCGTGAGCTGAATATTCGGCGCTTTCGCCATCCTAACGAGCACACATACACGTACATACATACATACATACATGTGAGTGAAATAAAAAAAAAAATTGAAAATAACGATGATCCGCATCACCGGTTTTCTTATACTGCAGACTCGCTGCTACAGAACCGATCATCGTTTCTGCACGGACGTAAGCCTGCTGGTGGTTCGGTACCTATTTATGCGCTTGTGAAGAATTGTATGGTAGGGAAGACACCGACCACCGTGTTGACTGCTACGCAACAGCAACAGCAACAAGCGATGATGGAGAACGAAGTGGATCAAGTGGCTGGTGGTTTGGTTGCGATTGACGAGGATGGTACCGGAGTGCAGATTGAAACAAATAATGTGCCTGGTAAGTGGAGTGTATGGTTGTTTTTTTTTTATTTTTTTTTATTTTATAAAGTAGGTATAGTCTGTTCGCATTAGAAGATTGTTGAAATAAACTATAATAATGAAATGAATTTCGAGAAAAAAATGGATGTAGAGGTTCGTATATCATATTTTTGAAAATAAAGTTATCTGCGAAATTTCTATCGTAAATTTCAATAAGCGAGTTGAGTTAATAATCGATTTAGTTATCATATTTAATAAGCAAACATCGTTAATGTCACGTGACGAATCGTAATTTGAATATTAAAGGTAAATGAAAGTTTATGTATTTTGTTATACGTGCAGAATTGGATTTAATAAATAAGCAAATATGTTTTACAGCTGAGCGGTAACGAGGTCTAAACTATCTCTATTAAAAGTTATTGCTAAACTAAAGCCATGCTTTTCAATTTACTGTATATACCATTTGCAAATTAACGCGCCAGCTTTTTCAGTATTTAATTCAAGGTTATAATCTGAGTTTGATAAAGCATAATTAATATTCAATAAACTACTGGTATTACGTAGAAGTTTTTTCCACGCTAATTGGATTGATGGATTTTGAATGCTCGATTTGGCATCAATTACAAAGTTACTTTTGTGACAGGCGAACCATTTGTATTATTTACGAAAATTTAATTTAAAAAAGTTTAATTGGTGAAATAGTTTAAATAGTAATATTTACATCGATCTACTTACGAGGAAATATATTCTGGTAAATTTAAGAACAACAAAAGCTAATCGATTTTTTTTTGCCAGCTACCCGCTGTTTTTTTTTTACTAAATATACATTATCAAAAAAATAACTCGGAATCATCGTTGAAATTCTTTACTAATCAAATAACCACACAACTCTGTATACCTTACAACTAACAAATTCACTTTCATCACTCTATTTTTCTATATCCTCACTATCTTAGGCAGTTACGAAACCGGCGACTTCTCTCTCGAAGTCCTACCACCGTTACCACCCAGTGTCGTCCAGAGCCGTCGCATCTCGCGCAGCCATCGCAAACCTTACGACCTAGACGAACGCAAACGTCGGAAGCTGAAACCTGTACCACGTACGAAGATGAAGCCACAAAAACCACTGCACTTCCACGTAACCTATTGGATGTTCTATCCATTCAGCGAGGGTAAAGCGGTATGCGTGTTGGACCTTGGGTTTCTAGGTACCTGGCCCATACCTAGTCTCGGTGGTATGTGTTTAGGAAGGCTGAAGGAGTACGGCAGTCATGTAGGAGACTGGGAACATGTCAGTTTATATTTTAAGGTGAGTTCGTGGATGGGTGGGAAAATTTTGAAGGTGATATTACGGTAAGCTTTGTGTTTGTCTCTGCTATTTGTACCGTATTATGTACACAAAGTATATACATATACATCGGAATATAATTTTTTTAGTCGAATAGCAAATCAAAACAAACATCACAGCGATGTGACCTTAATTAATATACTATAATATTTCTGCCGCATGTCAATATAATAATTCTAAAAAATTTCGCTACAAAATATTGTTTATTGATCAAAAAAAAGTTAAAGAATGTGAGATAATAAAGGACCGACGTAACAAGTGTCCAGCAGCGTCTGTCCTATATCTACACTCCTTCTTATACAGTACACACTGCGCCTACTTACATCATTCGGCTTTTGGCAACTTTCCATATACTGGTGTCCTCAATCGCGGCGATAGAAATTTTTCAACGACTCGCCTGTACACTTCAATTTGTCTCATTGCAATTAAAGTGACAAGCGCCATGCTGAATATTTATCATCTTTGAGATTCTCAGTGTATTAAAGATTTCTACTGAAGGAATTTTGTTTGTTTCAAAGTACTGTTGATCTAATCCTTCTTAGATATGGATAATCCGTGAAATTTAGATAACAAGTTTTTTTTATAGAAAAGTAGATATTATATCTTTTTCATTATTCTCATTAATTTCTATTACAATTAGAATTATTTTTTCAATTATTTCCCAAACAGACGTTTATGATAACGAACCAACGATAAATTTTTTCATTCAACATCACTGGAAAAGCATTTTTTTCTTCCACCACAGCTTCCGCTCTCTATCAATTCCCCTATGTTTGTCCACTCAATAACCCGCCAGTCCATCCGTCGAACAAAACCGAACCGCGCGGGATTCCAAATCCAATAAAATCCTTCGCGAATATTTTTCCAAAAATCAAATTTCCCTTTTTCAAACACCTATACCAAAAAGAAAACAACGTTTTCCCTTTCGCTTTCCATGCAAAGCTCAGTATGACATTCACTATACACCAACGTGAAACATTTTCACCTCCCCCCTTAATATAACGCGCTCGCGTTGCTCGTCGCTCGTCATCGATCCGCACGCGTCGTGTCGGCTCTTATATACACGCGTGGGGCTGCAATTTTCGATAAAAGCGACGTCGTCGGGGTTGTGGCGCTTCATATTTTAGAGGGGGAAAAACCGCGTTGAGAGACTGCAGCAGCAGCCGGCTTGGGTTCTGTCTCGAGTGCGAAGGAAGCGCGGTGGTGGTGGCGGCTTTTTTTCTCTCTCTCTTTTTTTTTCTTTTTTTTTTAACGCGAGGTTCTTTGGGTAGGGAAAGATGTTGCCTGATGAGGGGAAGTGGAAGGGTTCGCAAAGGTCGCCGTGATTGTTCGCGAGGTTGTAACGAGGAGCTAAGACTGCGCTTTCGTATATATGTATATGTAGCGAGATGTAAATATACTTTGTGTGAAACGAGTGAACGGTGTAATGTATATATAAATGAGAGAAAAAAATTATTGTATGCGGTTTTGTTTTTCAAGGACGCGCGCGTTTCTATAGAAATTTCGTTTCAATTTATGGAGATGACAATCGTTAATTTGAGTATATCCATGATGTAAACCTGAATATATACATGCCCACTATAACAAAAGAAAGTCTTTATTATTTTTAACATAATATGCAAGTCTGGCTTTCCGTATACCTTCAGCTTACGAAATTTCTTTTTATCTACTATAAATTTTCGTAACTTTAACCATTTTGTACTCGATGTCGCTAACATAATAATTAAATGTATTAGTAACTTCACATTTTTCCACACTGAAAGAAGGATTTATTTATAGTTAATATATTTAGTAACATTTAATACGAAATAGTTGATTTTGGAAAAATAAGGAAATTGTAAATGTGAAAACATTCACATTTGACTGAAATTCCAAAATATTACTATTAATAGTTAATATGCCATCATCAAATATAAATAAATTTTTCTGTGTATTTTTAATATAGCATCTTCTTATTAACTATTAACAAATTCTTCTCACAGTGGTATGCTTTCGCAATTTTATAACTTTTAATAGATTAATAGACAAACTCTATCAATAAATAATTCACTGAAACGTATATACCAGATGACCAAGTAATTAGATATTTTTAACCACCCGAATAAACCATTGCCACACGCCGCTTATAATCGCATCATAATTTCAAACCATTATAAATCATCACCTCTTACACAGGGCAAAGAGCATCCGGTAGCGATGTACGTCTCAGCCCACGACGCCGGCGCGTTTTACCGCTACGATACGCGCAGTGGTACGTTCCTCTACGAGTCTCAAGAGACGCGCAAAGGTATCTTCCAGAAACCGACGTTCCCCGAGCGTGTTTACACATCCGATGGGTCACATCCAATTCTCTTTAGTGCACGTGGCTCGCATGGACTTTGGACGGCACCTGGAAAGCACAAATTCGTTAGATTGCCAAGGTTGTACGATGAGAGTGGTTTTGGTACGCCTTGGCCAACGTGGAAGAGAGTTGAGTTGTTGTCGGTGCAGCAACCGAGTGTAATGCCAGGATGGATGGGGTTCAGTGGGAAATGGGGTAATCCGAAGAGTAATTGCCATCCGTTGGCTAAGTTGGGATTCAATATATGCGAGTTTGTGGATGGACCGACGGGGATTCCCATGAAGAAGATGAACTTTAAGTGCTGAATTGTTATACGCGAGGAGATAACTGTGAAGTATATAACGTTGGTATAGTGTATAAGGTGGCGACTGTGTGTTTTGAAGAAATGGTTGTAGTTTGTTATTGCTGTTGTTATTGTTATTGTTGAATGTTTGAGAGTAATTCAGGAATATAATTAAACGAGTGACCGAGTTATACTATTCGACGCACTTAATAGAAATCTAAAACAATGGAATATTAGGACTAAATGAGAAAATAGAAAAAAAATATCACTGTGACACTACTTTTTTTATAATATCTTGAGTTTGAAGCTCACAATTTTGCATATATATATCTTCCATTACTCCATATATATTTGAAGTTTCACTTCGTTGTGATCTGAAAATAACAAAAAGAAAATCATTCATATTGCTCGGAGGATATAATTTATCATAGCCATATAGATACTTATGTATAAATATAACTATTCAGGAAAGAAATAAAATGACAAACTTTACTAGAGTGATTGATTGCTTGTATGCATATATGTACGTGAACGTGTAATGTGTGTCCGATGGATAAATCAGCGGTGACACATTTTGAGCGCGTTTAGCTAATATCTAGGTCGTTTGCAGGATATAAAGAAGAGGAAGTATCGAAATTCTTTAATGCTTTCCCAATAAATTACCATGCATCAGAAGCTAAAGTACGAAGTGTATTTTTAGATATATAAATATCTTATTATTATTATTATTGCTTTCCTCGCAAATTAATTTGAAAGGTATTTTTACAAATATCCTCGGTATTGTTATTCGAGATTTATTTTTATTTTATGTATTGAAATTCAAAACTCATTTTTATTTATTTATAGACTCGTATTGTGGGAAGCTTAAATCTTGAATTGTTCGAAATGAGTGAATTATTTTTATTCATTTAGAAAGTATTCTCTGAACTTCATATTATATCTGGAAAGTTCAAATATTATTAATGTTAATGCTTTGATGTGAGTTTTGGCTGTTATTTAAAAATAGTTAAGTAGATTGTTTTTTTCTTTATACTTCTTAGATTGAAATTTAATCTTTATATCACGTAATTAATTTTAGTATACATTAAAATTAAAATTTTAAATTAACTTCTGTTTCAATGCTTATAAATATAGCAATAAGTGTCATAGAGTAGTAACAAACATAAATCCTCTTATTGTTTGCATTTACTTCAAATACTCAATTGTAAATGTTATGTTATATGATAAAAATTGTTAATGTTAAATAAATGACATAAATCTATATATATATTACGGTGATACACATCTAAATTATAGTATTGACACATTCATGTTCAAATAATAATATGAATGTAATAATTATGTTTTCTACGTTTATTAATTCTGTAACTTATTTCAAATCAAACATCGAATAACATGGTTGTTAATCGTTTAGCATAGTGAGAATGTGAAACCTAAGCAGGTACAAAAACCTAAGACTGAAAAAAGTGAAACTATAAAAAAAAATATGTAAAACTTTATGAATAAAGAATAAATAAAACACATTTTTTTAATCAATAATTAAACGTTTATTTCTTTTACAATGTCAGCGAGGATAATGAAATTTCGATTATTGCTCGTAAGCTCAACGGTATAATATCGTACATCAGGTAAAACGATGGTGCATCACGTAGACGTCTCTCTGATTGCATTCGATGTAAAACTTCGTGATAAAAATACATTTCATTATAATTGTAGATAATCACAATATTGAATAAATTTTCACGTTATTAAATAGCAGACCAGATTTTATATATTGAAATTTTCAAAACGATACGGAAATTAACACTTTTTGATACAATAATTATTAACATTCTTAACATTAATATATAGTTTTGTATTCATTTTACTAATATTTTTGATAACATAATTCAGCTAATAGAGTATTTTATTGAGAAAATTCCTTGTAAGATTGAAATTTGTTTTATTCGCATCAAGTGAATAATAATTCACTGTATTAACATTCCTGAACAACTGATGAATGTTACTGCACCTTATATATTTTTACTTTTATTACAAACATTTTCAAAATTAAGCTACAATCTATATATAAATACAAAACATGTATATGTGGTACAATTTCAAGTCAATAACGTGTAGTGTTGAAGGAAATTTTACAAAATTAAAAAACTTATCTAGGCCTTTATAAAATTAGCACATTAGCAAGCCATATTAGTAAAACGACTAAAACAAATTCAATCTTTTCTATTAGTGATCTCTCGAAATCAAAATTTAGAGATTTTAAAACAGTAAATGCCGTACACTAAATTATTGACAAATAAAATTTATCTGTTAATACAACACTTATACTCTTTTTATTTTGTATCTAACTTGTATTTATAATTCAACGTGAATTTTTAATTAACTTTCGATATGAAAAAGGTAATTTTACATTTTCAATTCGAAATTTTATGATAACTTCTGTCTTTGTATGTAAATTTATTTCTTCTCATTTTCGCTCAGAAAATACATACCATTCTTTCATTTTCATTTGTACAAGTAAAACGCGGTTCGTCTTAATCGCGCTGATTCATTTTATATAGTGGACTATTGATTAATGCTTACTTCTACTTAAAATTATTGAAACTTAAGAAAAATTTACGTGGTCACCTACGTCGATATTAGAGTTTATAGAAGAATTGCATCACATTCTTCGGGGTTTATTTCAATATGATTCTTCATAGCTTTATATCATCTATTATTACGACTATAACTACGACTTGCGTTATAGAAACTATGTAAAGCTCATTATAAACTATTTAAAACTACTGATTTCATTATCGATTGGCAAGAAGAGTAAAATTGATAAACTGTAGTAGTTCAAAATTCGAAATCGCTTGGCGATTTTTTTTTTAATGGTCGACACTGATTGAAAAATTTTTAGCAGAATGAAATATTTATATCTTATCAAGGCATTTATAGAACGGTATTTATTGCCTAAAAAGTTTCGATATCAATCGAAAGTTATATGAGCATATATCAATGTTCTTGCAAGTTTAATATTAGTGACCTTAATATTTGAATTCAGCTACGTCTTTCCCTAAAAATGACTTTTTGAAAGATTGTTACAACATTATTTATTAAATATAGGTATAGAACTAGATTTTTCAATACTCGTGTAGTATTAATGGAAACATAAATAAAGTCACTGCGTTGTTTATAAATACTAGTAATAATTTAATTATATTACGCATTAAATGCATGAAAATGTGTGTAGTGAAGTTTTGAATGTTTCTATTTCCCTGTCACATTTTCTGTTTCAATTTATAAAGATGGTCCAGAACAGATTTAAAAGGCATTTGTCACCAAACGAACCATATCATGTAAAAAAATAATCGTTTATAATTTTCATTTAATTTGCTTGAAAGATACATTTTTCCCAAATGCAATTGAAATTTCAAGGTGTGCGAAATTATGGCTATATATAGCACGTATACGTGTAACTTTTAACACGATTAAATATCATTGTGTATATTTTATGTGCATTTTAGTACATGATAAAATCTTATCATTTATAAGCTTTGTCCATTCACTTGTCAAATAATGTATCATTAAGCCAGTGTAATAATTCAGGTACATTTTACATTGTTACATTGGTGATCGAAGAATAATATTGCTTGTCATCAATTTGTTGTTGTATCTCTATTTAGGCAGTTATATAAATATTAGCGTATACGTACAACTCACAAATTACAAGTTTAAAAGATTTTCTCTCTTTTCGTCATCTAAATAACATCTGGACTAAAACCTTTTTCTCGTTAAAAATCTTTTGTTATTTTTTTACCTGATACAGTTCAGTAAGCATATTTGAGTGGGATTAGCATCTCTATAAACGAGAGACGCCAGGCATAGATAATATATTATCTTTTATCGGCACTTATATTTTACATTTTTTTTCTCAACACGCTACATTTAATCTGCCAATTGTCTTCTCGACAACCAAGACCTCAATTTCGTTAAATTAAATTAAAAATCAGCTATTTACGTAATACCACATAGACGTGTAGTCAAAGTAAAATTCACTTTCAAAAGTATACACGTTCGATTATTCACCGAAACAGAAAGTCATCAGAATGCACGAAAAACTATAACCCAATCGACCTAAAAAAAGAACGAAACTTAGTTAATAAACCTAAATCGTCGTTCGATCTCCCTCCTACATCCTTGTACTCGAACTTGTATATTTCTACAATATACCTATATATATATATATATATATATTATCACTGAGCGCGCGCTGAGGTATTCTATAGAGGCATGTTCTTTTTTTTTTAATCTTCATTTTGTTGCGATTCGTCGTCAAAATAGGACTCGACATTTTACACTATTGTATGTATATATACATGTATATTATTTTCTTGTGTATACAATATATATATACTCTCTACTCGTGTATAGGATTATAGACTCGGACGCGAGGAGGTGGCGGTGGTGGCGGTGGTCGTCGCCTTGTCGGCGGTCGAGGTAAATGCTAATCGGACGCTTCCTCCTCGTCGTCGTCGTCGGGTACTTCTTCTACGGCGATACTGTGGATACCGTTGCGTAGTACAGGCGTACCCTGGTCTTTGCCAAAGACTCGGGCGTTCATGTAGATTGTCAATGGGGCGCCCTGCTCGCAACACTTTATCTGGAATTCTTCTTTTAGGAAGCGGTCCTTGTGAGCGAGCAGCTCGACTTTTAGCCTGTGGGGGAAAAATGTTCAATGTGCGAGTTCTTTCGTTTATTTATTTATTTATTTATTTATTTATTTATTTTTTTTTTTTAACATTGAGTTTAAAATAATTTATTAGCAAAATAGAGTAGATAACTGATTTGAATTAATTCGTTACTTAAGATTTTCAATTATTAAATGAGTATTCAAAATATTATTTAGCATATAGTGAAATATCTTTTTTATGCCTTAAGAAAAAAAAAAATATTTGAAAGTATAAATCACTGTTGTAAAATTTTGAGTCTATACCCTATCACTGATGTAACAGAGTTGATTTTTTTTATGTGCGTCAGGTATTTATAAGAGTGTTCTTATAAACATTTAGTACGACTGCGATAAGAAAGTCCTTGAAAAATCAATATTTTTTAAATTAAGAACGTATCTTTTTTATCTTAAAAGATTCATAAAAGATTTTGTTACTGAAGACTTGTCACTTAGATTTTTGATAGATACAATCGAAAATCAATAAGCAAAAATTTTATTAAATAAATTTCAATTTAATCTTTAATAAATTTTCGTAATGCTTTTTTTTACATAAACAAATATTTGAAACTTAAACAATGCCACAATAAATCACACGAAACATTGAGCCCAACTAATTACCCATCCAAGTTTACGACGTATTAGATAAGCCGCAACGCGGAAATTGTTTAGCCAATAAACTTGTCAATCGTTTTACGAAAACGTTTCATATGACATGCACAAATATATATTATATATTATGTATACCTGAGATCATCTCTCTCCTGAGTGAAGTCGATGACTCGGCAACGTGGGTTGGGATCGCCAGCAGGCATCGCCGGCACCGTCGGATTTCCCTCTGGATGAATAACGCACGTGTTCCATGGTATCACAATGTCCACGTGGTACCTATCATTAATAAAGATATAAAAAGATTATTGATGTTATAGTCAAAGAAAATAAATTAATACCCTACATACAATAATTATATCGTTGTCTCGTCGTGTGTATATATATATATTAAAATCCAGATTTTCTCTTAACATAACAATTTTCACACTTGACGGTTTAATCTACTGGCGCTGTGTATACGAGTAGTGTGTGTGTATATATATATACATACACACACACACGTAATTAGGTTACAAAAGCACCATTCACTGAAAATATCATTCTCGGAATTCTCCAACTGTCACGCGCATACATGCCGTTTATTTTCGACCGTCTAGCTGCGATCATTTCTATAGCGTGTTGTAAATTTTCCTGTGAAACGATTGAGTTATATTTACATATTTTCGTTAAACAATAGTATCTCTTTTGTCAACGAAAATTGTTTTCACACAAAGAATAAAGAAAAAGCCCGAGATTCATCAGTGATCGTTCTCATTGTTAATCAGTTTTGCATATTACGACTGCGAGCAAGTTCTATATACTTACGTAATTTCTTTCCACCTCTTATAGTCTGTTGTTTTTTTGCACTGTACATTTATAGATCCAGCGCTTACACATCAGTCAACTTCTAATTATATATATATATTTAACGCTACTTTCTAACTACATATATTTACATACATTTGCAATTAATTCTCCTCCTAAGGGGAACATCATCCACATAATACTTTTGTATCGATATATGTGGAATTCTTCGGAAACTTTGCCGTAAACTGGTTCCAAAAACGACCAAAATTAAATTTAGAGGCACATTTTTGAAGGCATAGGCACGCCTCTGAAGTAATTTTTTTCTTGTTCTATGAGTCATAGGGCAAACGATAAAGAGACGAAGAATTCTACATATACGCATTAATACACAATGCGTCCATAGTAGTACTGACTATTGCAACTGATCGTGATACCAACCTATGATGTATCTTCAGAAACCCAAGGTGAACGTTCCAGTGGCCGTGTCGCAATGGCTGGACGACGATGTTGTTGTAGCCGGCGCCGCTTGAGCTGCTGAAGTGGACATTATGTTCTGAAAAGTAGATTAATACACACGTACAATAACGTCAACTCTATATACACACATTATACATAAGAGGAAATTTTTAAAAACGAGAAAAACGCCAAAGGTTAACGATCCATACACCGATGTAATGGAAATATACACGGGGGTGGGGGGTATACTGAAATATCGTTTTACCAGGACTACTTGGTCTCTCCTCAGGTATGGTACGAGGACTGCCTGGACACTCGGGTGTGTTACCACCGCTACTCGACGCTGTATCCGCTGATTTCGTCCGTTGAAATAGATCTTTTAGCGAGCCACGCATTGTGTTGTTTTTTTCTTTATAATTTTATATCGTAACTGGTAAACTGAGGTATTACACACGGTACTGGTTGCGGGTATATGGGAAGAAAACAAGTGACGATTGTTATCGCGTGTGGTGGTTCCTAATTGTCAATATATATTCGATATACGTTGTGTCGTATAAGCATTTGTTATTGTTGGGAATTACGGTTAACGTATGTGCGATATTTATATTAATGGGAACTGGAAATTTCTTGAGATTGAGGTCGATCGCGGTGTATTTGAAATTTAAAATATATATAATTTTTGGTGTACGAAAAGTAACTTTTTAACGCCAGAATTATGATCAACTATATTTTAACGACTTAATCTCACAAAATATTCCCGAACAACCATCATCAGAATAAATCACGCGCATTAACCCTTCATTCTACACGATATTCCGCATCATTTCGATGCATTTTCCATTGACAATATAAACCTCCGCTCACTATATATCGTACCGATGAATTTTCTCCTCCGACGTATAGCATCATCGCGTATATAAGGTCATCGCCATCCATAATAAACCCGCACAGGGAGAAAATTTTCGCATTATATATACCCGTGCATCGGAGTTCAAAGTAGGAAGCAATTTCTCGACTTTCAAAAGGTGGCCGGTAACCAACCGTGTAAATATAAGAGAACCGCGAACACGTGTACATGTGTATAGCGTTTCCGTAAACGCGGGGGCGTACGCATATATATGTCTAGCTGCTGGCAGTCGTATACGCGCGTGCCACGCGAACCGCGAAGTGTATAAGTATAGGTATAGTTATGAGTATATAGGGATCGTGACTATTGTGCGGCACGACTGGTGATGAGGGAGAGTTTCGATTGTTGCGGCGAATTACAGGCCTTCGCGCGCGCGCGATGCAAATTGATTTTGTCGCGAATGTGTGTGTATGTGTATATAGGTAGGTACGGTGAGCGATTCGGTTGGGGAAATGGTATGGTTTTCGTGTTAAAAATTAATGTGTAATATATATGTCGTTTGAGTAGTGGATTTTTTTTCTTTTTTTTTGGTAGTATATACGTGTAAGTTATATTAGTATTAATTGTCATTATTCGGATGGATAATAGATATAATTTACTTGATTACAATTTATCAGAGTTTATATATAAAATCATATTAGATTAGATTGGATAGATATTTTAGGTATTATTGATTATAAATATAGTCTTCGAGTTTAAACTAAATATACATCTACTAAATATGTAATTGCACGACGTAATCTTGGAGACAACTGGTTTATATATGACCATAAACATTATAAAAATCTGCAGGGGTATAACGATCACGTATACGTGATAATCGTGCAATTTTTTCTATTCCGCGGAGAAATTTTTATATATATATATATTCTATACAGCATAAGAGAAATTTAGTCACATAAATCTTTTTTTTCGGGAATAAATTGCACCACGTTTCCGCAAATATTTTTTTCAAACTCCAGAGAAAAATCAATGTATATTTCGTAGATTTAAATTGAATTTTATGTCGACGTATGGTACGCAAATCACCGTTATTAATGACTTTATATATTTATCACATTTAAACGTATTTTTTGACAAAATCAAGCTTTCATTGACGAAGTTAGTAAAAAAAAAGTCGTTGACGTCAGCCGCACACTTTTAAATATTTGCACGCCTCGAAAATCGTCAGAATCAACTTTCCTATATTCTACACCAACTCTTTTAAAATAGCCCTGTAAATTTATTTGAATATCTTCCCACGAAGATACTATCTATCCCTAAAAAAACTTGGTTTATTATCATATAACAACCCTTACGAATGATGATAACCTATAACGAATATTCTTACTCGATACCAATCTCACATCCCTATACTATACACATATCCTTATATAACCACACATAATTATATCAAATTAAAACCACCACTTGATAAAATTCAACATCGATATCATATTACTTCACTTCACATACATATATAACCATTGACCTTATATACATATACAAACATTCGAGCAAAAAAAATCGATTCTTCTTAGCTCGACAAACACACACACACGCGGCGCGTAACTACGCTCTAAATTTTCCTTCCTAGAGTTCCTCCCTAATTGCCGATTGTTCGCCGCAGCTGCTCTGTATTCCATCTCGCGCGCGTTCTCGAAGCTACATCTACACAAACGACACATATATATATATATACACACACGTGTGTCTATGTATACGTGTGCCCCGCAGGAGACCTTCACAAAGAGAGAGAGAGAGAGAATGCAATTATGTTTGTTAAGCATTTTACGACTGGCAAACTTGCTCCTCACGCGCTCGCGCGCTTGTGATCGGTATTATATAGCCGTTTCGTTTCGTTTGTCGAAGTTGCAATAAAGTTTCTAACGAGTTGCCTAACGAACTCTCTCTCTCTCTCTCCTATATACTACTCTATCTCTCGGGTTTCGATTCTGTGTCTGTGTGTTGATGTGTATATATATATATATAGGAGCCGAAAATCCGATGCCCATATGCGCTCTGCTTCGGCTTTCGTGCGTAAACAAATCTGTAAATTGGAATGCACGCAACGAAGATGCTGGGGGGATGGAATTGCAAAAATAAACAGTATAGTTGGTCTATTTCTATATATAAAGGAGCTATAAAGATTTTATAAGGTACATATACAGTTTTCGTTTGGAATTGTTTAGATAGTTCGCTAAAACTGTTTTTGCAATCTTATCTCGGATAGACATTTGTTTGGAAAATAATAAATAAATCGGGGTTAAGATATATATGAGCTTTTAGATACAAGTGTACTTGAGGAAGTTTGGTAAATTAGAAGGTTGTGGTTTACAAAATACATGTAATGGAACATATCACTGATTTATTATATCGGAGCTATTAAGATATTTTGGAGGAAAATATCGATTTATGTAACTAAGAGTGATATGTGTGCTTATTATCGTCATTGACTTGAAGAGCTTAACTACAATGAGATTAACTTGAACGATGAAATAAAGTTTATCTCAATACTATATATAAGTTACGTAAGACGATTGTTTACAAACTGACAAAAAGCTGAATTGAAGATATTATAAGGAAAAAGTAGCTGCGGTTAATGAAGTTCAACACGTTAATTAAGGTCAATCAAATTTATTAATGTAATAATCCTAGAAACGCTGATAACCCACAATGTTGAATATTTATAAGAAGAGACGACCGAAGACAAAAAACTATATACCGGAACTCTCCGACCAACGAATCATATTTCTTCTTGAGGATTAATATATTGACCCTCGCGCATTGACATAACGCGTTACGTGCAGAGAGAAAATATAAGCAACGTGCTATATACCCGTACGTGGAAAAGATAAAGAGTTCAAGGCCGAGTGTAGCAGACGACGAAACATTTTCTTTTCCCAGCGGAGAAAAATTGTGTATATAGAATATGTAATACACGACGACACGTGCGCGCAAAGTCGGAAGGAAGAAGAGAGAGAGAAAAAAAAGAAGAAGCTTCTGCTTTTCTTTCTTTCATTGGCAACTGTACGACTCGGCAACGTTTATTTAAACGACCGGATATAAACGTCATAGCAAGTGTACGCGAGAGATCGTAAAACGACGCACAAATGTCTTATATATATATACGCGTGTGTGCTAGAGACGCGTGCGCGCGCGGCGCTGCGGTTAAAAAGGAAGAGACACGACGGCGCGCGTATATAGAATACATACACACGCTCTTTTACCTCATAATTATTCTTAAAGGGTTCACTTACGAGACTCTTGTGGCGACACAATGGGAAAATGGCTCGACCCATTTTCCGCGTTGTGTGCATGCAGTAGCAGAAACATCGTCATGCGTATAGTTGTAAAAAATCACGCGTGAGAAGAGCAGCACGTGTGTATATATAAATATAAAGTGTCAAGTTCGTTTTTTTCTTTTTATACCGGTACGTGTTTCTTTTTTTTTTTTTTTAATATTGGATTTGAAAAAATGGATCGGTTTATTGAGTTTGTTATATATGGTTGATGAAAAAATATGTAGTAGCGTACATTAAGCTTATTACATATATTATACCGGTGGGTATTAAAATATGTGTGTGTGTTTTTTTCTGAAACACACGATGGAGTTGCAAAAACGTGTCAACAGAAAATCGATACGCTGCATTTAAAACGTGAGGAGAAGAATGATGTATACATCTAGGCAACGAGAGCTAAAAATTAAAAACGTTCCGACGTGTGAATTTTTTCGGAGTCAAGTCGAGCGTGAAAAAAAATGTCAAAAATATACATAATAAACGAATGTTTCATATACTTGGAGAAATATTAAAAGTTGATGGAGTATATTAGATCAATTTGTGTACACGTTTGATTGTTTGAAAAGAAAAATTACACTTAGTAGAGGTAATTATTTTATGCTAATGTTTTTCCAGGAGGCCAATGAACATAACTTTACATAAATTTCCAGTTTGCCGCGACCCGCGTGCCAAGGCAAAATTCTTATTATTAGAATGCAAGTGTGTGTACTTATTACGTGTTGCAAATAAATAGAAGTGTTATCATCGTTTGAATAGTGTATACGAAAATTTTTAATCATTCTATTTTTGCATATAAAAATCAAATAAAGAAACAAATATAATTATATTTGCGTGTTTTGGCTTTCATTATTTTCAAAATCGTTTAAAAAGAAAAAAAATTTTAACTAAAAAAGCACTTAGCAAAAATACACTTGTCCTATATCTATTACTAACAAAATTGGCCTGTACGAGGAAATGAACAATTACACTTCATTATATACCTGGAACCCAATTACATGAAAAAAGAACGACCTTTAACCCGAAAAAAACTCTCATACAGTGCAATTTTAAATTTCATTTCACACTATATTATCATCCAAAAAAAGCAATCCATCAATACACATCTTCCCTTCAAAACCACACGTAAGTGTTACATTACCCAGCCTATATACCTACACACACACACACACACACACACACACACATACACACGCGGGTCTCAGCATCATCGATCCACGACAATATCTCCTACACGCTACTATATACCGAGAGACCACATATTACCTACTCATCGGCGTTCCGCAAAATCGACCGCGATACGTGATATGTATTAAATATCATAATTAATACGCACAGGTAAGTACAACATGAACGAACCGGCGCGTAAACCCATGCGGATAACCTCGTGCGGCGAATACAAATTCATATATATATATATATATATATATACACCTATACCATCCTTCCTCCCCTCCTTTATCTATATCTTTCATTGTCTCCCCCTCTTCTTCTCATCACACGCGGAGCGCCAGTGACAAAAGAGGAAGCGCATCAGCTGCTGCGGATAATTCCCCGCGTTTATAGCCGCGCGCGCGCTTGCGAAAAAGGTGAGCAGTAAACGCACATATATATAGCGTTGTATGTGTGTGTGAGTGTGTATATATATACTTTGGTAGATGTAGGAACCGAGAGGGAGGTATATAATAAGGAAGAGAAGATACGGAAGTGGATGCGATATGAGATCTGTGTGTGTATATAAATGACATTGAGATTTGCGGGGATCAAAACACTGATATCTCCGCGTAATAACATAACCTCACTTCTGCTCCGAAATATTGCTTCGTTCACGCGCCTCCGTATAATATTGTATATACACCGTCCCGCACGCACTTTAATTCACCTTGTCAACTCCAAAATATATACTATATGTATACATAATACACGCATGGTGTATGCATATAATCTACATAAACAAAACAACAACAACAACTTTTGTTTCTTGACCAAAGGGGGGCAGGCAAGTAGGTATACATCTTCAAGCTCTCTCTTTCTCACCTTTATCCCCCATGCTCATGGATTTCTTCCTGATGCACGCGGGGCCTTCGTCGCCACTGGCCACCACCAGAGCTGATGGGCATGCTACCTCCGCCACGAGCACGGCTGTTTATATACAATATAACCCGAGAAACGAGAGAGAAAAATAATTATACTTTTTTTTGTACTACTAATACTAATACTACTACTACCGTCTCAACGAGACGTAGACGACGACGGCGGTGGCGGCGGCGTACCTCATCTGTGCTGTTGGCCACTGACTGGCTGTTGTATGCCGCCGCTGCCGCTGCCGCCGCCGTCTTCTCTACTACTCCCGCCCGCGCACGCGTCAGTGTGAGCGACCGGAACGCCACCCGTGTGGTAATATAAAGAGGGTTGCCGCGAGGAGTAGTAGTGGTAGTGGTAGAACAGCTGTAAGTATATAGGTGTATGTGTGTATGGCGAAGGGGAAGGAATTTTGGGGGTAGGACGATTGGATGGTATATAAGGATAGGAAGAAAAGTTTCGGGGAATTCGTGGCGGAGGATATATTATGATCGATAAGGTGTGTGCGCTGATAGCAAGAACAATTTAGTCGAGGATTTATAGATAAGGCTTTTTTTTATGGAGCCTGAGACGGTGATATAGTTATATACCTGTGGGACACGTATAACGGTAATTGGGGTAATGTTATGAGATTAACACTTTTTTTAGTGCTGTACTGTATAACACTAAAGATTTGTTTTTTTCAAAGAGAGATGCGATATTGCGGATTAGGTGGGATTGTGGGTGGTCGACAAAGTTTTTTTTTCTTGTTTTTTGGTTTTTATTGGAGTGGTTTTTTTGGAATATGAGAAATTTAAAGAATTTATTATATAAGTAGATTGTGAATAAAATGAGAAAAGGTGAAAACTTCGTGCTTGAAATATGATAAAAGTTGAGTATATAAAAATTGACTTTTACGATAAAAGTAAGTAGTACGTTGAGAAATGTTTTTTTTCTTTTTTATATTGAGCGCGACGGCGTAAAAGTTATTCGAGGTCTAATAGTCCAATGTCTATGCCTTCCAAAGACGTATAAATAAATGTATCTTATCGTGTATATACATAGAACTTCTAAATATAGAACAATGTAGTCGCGAAAATACTGCTACAACACTTGTATATTATAGGTAAAACACCGAAATACAAGTCTGTGGCTCCGAGGCAAAACGAAATAAGTCCACTTTCAGAGTTTCTGAGAAAAATGGGTTTTAATGTTCAACAAAAAGTATAAAGTTATGTCGTTATGCCGGGAACTTGGCCTTATCTAATAGTTCTGTTCTCGTTTATTTTTCGATCATTTTCGTTAATTTAATTATGATTCGGATCAAAATTAACAATTAATCAACGAATAATTATGTTAAAAATAATACAACTTGAATACAACTTGAATTCGC
>JAWWEQ010017152.1:0-33561 GCA_035583055.1 Torymus tubicola
TTGTCATTACAGATTTTATGTAATGTATTTTAATAATAATGGTTACTTGACTTTTTGGGTATTGATTTCAGTACTTTCTTTTGTTAAATTTGTTTGTGTATCAAAACAGTTATTTCAATTTTATAATTTTTAAAACGTAAATTTTATGATTACTTTACATTTTGGGTATTTATTTCGGAATTTTCTTTTGTTCAATTTGTTTCGGTAGAGGGAGAGTGAAGCAATACTTGCAGCAATTTGACTTGCTGATTTGTCACAACTTTTTAAGAGACGAATGTAACGTTTTCACAGTATTTATTTTTCCCAAACCAATTTATAACCTTCGAAAGATAATCTATATTTATAAGGAGGCTTCGAAAAGCAATATTTTATATCATCTTTGGTATAATTTACTTAAAAAAAATTAAAAAGCATTAGTTCTAGTTAATGTAACGATATAAAATTATACAATAAAAGTACACAAACTGAGACATATGGTAAATAGATAAAATTTATTGAAAAACGTGTTATTAAAAAATTTAAATAACGCGGTTTCTATTTAGAATGAAATCAAGATCAATTCACTAGGGAGCGCATCATTTCAACTCCGTCATCGGATTCTATTTACAATGAAATCAAGATGTATTCCCTATGGATTGCACCATATCGACCCCGTCATCGGCTCCCTCGAAAACCTAGACCATGAAAATAATATATTTCAACACCTTGAGGTAAAAAACTACGTAGCGCACCACCTAGACTCTGTCATTGGCTACCGCGAACACCTAGACGACGTACTTAACGTATTTCAACACTAAGCGGTAAAGAACTACGAAGCGTACCACCTAGACTCCGTCATCAGTTACCTAGAACACCTAGACGACGTACTTAATGTGTTAAAAAACCTAGTGGCAAAAAAATACGGAGCGCACCACCTAGACTCCGTCATCGGCTACCTCGAACACTTAGACGACGTACTGATGTATTTCAACACCTGTAAGCAAAAAACTACGGAGTGCACCACCTAGACTCTGTCATTGGCTACCGCGAACACCTAGACGTCATCAGTCACCTAGAACACGTAGACGACGTACTTAATGTGCCACCTAGGAAACCTAGGGGGCGTACTCAATGTGTTTCAACACCTAGAGGTAAGAAACTGCAGAGCACACCAGCTAAACTCCGTGATCGGCTACCTCGAACGCCTATAGATATCTTTAAGGAAAAAATATAACTACATTCGAATATTAAAATTTTACCGCAGCTTGTGTGACATGCGCCCTGCAACAGGAGGACGTGAAAGTTACTAGAAAATATAGTGGTCACTAGCTGAATTCACTAGCTGAAGAGAGCAATGAAGAATAAACAGAGAAAAAGAAATGAGAAGGCCAATATTAAATCACGGAATATCTTTTGATATAACGTGTTGATCGACATGGAAATTGGACTTATTCGAAGCTAGGAAAAGTAAGAAATATATATTAGAAGTATTTTGCAAATAAAACAATAAAAGAAGGAATGAAAAGAGTTAGAACGGGAATTTGCAGGTTAGGAACTGATGTTCCCGTGTATATGTAGCACAGTACGTCTTCAGGCTTGGTACTCTGACTTGCCTTCGGAGCGCGACCGCGCTCCTTGCCTACTTGATCCTCGAGAGCGGAAATCCGCATCAGCAGCCCCATCTTATCATTATTATCAATATTGTAATTTACATTCCGACCGATAGGGCTGCATAAAGTAGGATTTCAACTCCCAAGGGCCTTAAGCTGCTCTGGCTGCATCTCGAGTAAGTCAAACCTATTTACAAAGAGCTCCAGCGTGCTTACAGGCATCAATATATGTGTCGCGTACTCTAAGTTTATATCCCCTAGCGGCGGGGGTTTCGTAAAATTCTTCTTTCTTCCTGGTGATGGTGCAAACAGCGCCTGCGTGACAGTAACCCGCCTAGCACTGTCACTTGGGTTAGATACGGGCGCCTGTAGGACGTTTACACGCCCGACATCAGCCTCTGGTATTCCAGGCCCCTGCGCCTCGGCTACCCGTCCCGCAGACTCCGTCCTAGTAGCTAGCAGCAGGCTCGATGTTCGCGCGCTGCTGTTGCTCGAGGATAGCTTGCGAGCAGGTGTCGATGACCCTTGAGTCGCGCGGCGGTGGGGAGCGGTGTTATTAGCAGTATTATTAAGCTTGCGCCGTTGTGAGAGCGGCGCACGCTTACTCACCTGCGCGCTTTTGGGCATGACGAGCTTTGGTGCCCTTTCGGGTGTAGATGTTTGCTCCTCCTCGCTGCGACATAAGTTACACGGGGCGTCCTTTCGTTTGGCAGAGCACTTGGCATGGCACGGCCGTTGACATTGTGTACGCGATCTTAGCTGTCTCGTCGATATTACCCCACATACAACGCACCTATTCTCCATGCTCGCCAACAAAACAAACGGTTAGCTGTTGATATATTTCCGCCTGCTGACGATTTCCCGCAGAATTCAAATCCCGCTAAGTGGTAAGCCGCTGTAGTGTGTGCCGTGCTGAATGATGTGGCGCAGTGGTGGAGTGACGAGGAGTCGATTCAAGCGAGCAGTGATGATGTCGATGATTTAGCCAAGACGCCGTTGTAGTTGTAGGTGTTAGATGACAATCTGTAGCTTTTGTCGCCGGCCTTGGAGGTTAGGGTAAGTGTCTTCTATAGAAAAGTAACTCTTAGCTCATAGAACACCATGAAATGCATGGGTCCTTAGGCGGAAAGTTTTGCGATGTTGACACTTACCCGTCCAAAGAGAGAGAGGGAGATATAGCGGCTGCCTGTGCGTAAGTCAGAGAGTGAGGGAGAGTGCGCTAGAGTGAGAGAGTGAGAGATAGAGACACAGCGGCAGCGTGCGTGCTGTACAATGAGAACACAAAACAGTCACTATAGCCGTAGTCGGCTCCGTGATTCTAGCTGTAGCACGCTTAAGTTATAGAGCGCTTCACTCAGGCTGTTTTTCCCTGAGTGGCAGCTGTATCGCCATAACCTCAAAAAGAGTATCGGTGTAAGCAGTTCATCTGTTTTCCTTTCTACACACGGGAACATATATAATTATCATTATACGATGATGATAACATATAACATTGTCGCTAACTGAAATAACAGCCGAAACCTCTAGCAAATATCAATTAAAGTTAGGCAAATATAGCTTCATTCCCGTTAATCGAGTACTCAGGCAGATTCTCCCTGAGGCTTCCGGCGTTTCACTTATGACACTAAGCAGATATAGCGTAAGTCCTACTGACCCAGCACTCATGCCATTTTGCCTGTAGATTTCGGCTGTTTTTTTTCTCAGTGTATGTTTGCCAGTATGAGAGAGAGGGAGAGTGCGCCGGAGTATAAGAGTGAGAGAGAAGACAAGCGCGCCGGAGTGGGAAATGATAGCTAGCAAAGGCAGTCTGCGCGCTGCACGTGCGTGCGAGAGTGAGAGAGAAATCCAGCGCAGGAGAGTGGGAGAGCGAGAGAGAGAGAAATAGTGCCGTATCGTAGCATGCAATAGAGAGAAGGACGGAAAGGAAAGAAGCTGTGAATCAGCGTGCCTTAATAGTGGAGGCACAGAAATTAAAGTGCGCCTCCACTGTGCCAACCTAAATGCTGATTAAGCATTTAAATGACGCGCGCACAACAGGTGGCAGATCGGTTGTGCTAAAGGTACCGACCTAGCCCTCCTGCTGTGCCAAGCGACAAATGAACGTGCCGAAAATCCTTCTTCTCGTGCGTGATAAGCCAAAGGGAAGCGAGAAGAAGGACATCAGCGACAATTACTACAATGCGTAAGTAACGCAAAGTAGTGTGCCAGCGGAAAATATAGGAGTGAGAGACAGCGAGCCATGATGAATCGGAGAAGAAGGAAGTGAGCGAGCACGTGTGAGATGCTCACTCAGTCCGCCATTGTATGGTAGAGAGAGAAGAAGTTTTTTTTTAGTTTTGCGTAGAGATTGTCGGGAGTGTAGAGAGTGTGTAGAGTAGTGTTGTAGAGAGAGAGTAGTTCGAGGGTTGGGTTGGGTTGGGTTAAGAGTGAGTGAAGTCGGCAGAGTATTAGCAATTGCGGTGAGTTGTTTTGTTCTAGTGTCGGCGATCCCTTTTGCTCCCCGACGTGCCTTTTTGTTCAGGTGATAGAAAGTGCATGAAGTGTTTCTCTTTCCGTGTCGCGAGTAAATGCGACGTTGGCGGCCATTTTGCGCGCGCGGAAATTGTCATCATTGCGAGTTGTGAAATAAAATACGTGATAGCCAATAATAAATAGTGTGTGATTAAAGGTTTATCCCGTCTTATCCCGTGAGTCTGTGTTATCCCGTTAGCGTCGCGTAAATTTCGTTAGGTTGCAGGAGATTTTGCCGCCGAGGGTTCCGACCGCCCCCAGGTCGTACGTCGGAAACGAATTCGCACTAGAGACAAGGAGTCGTGCCAGGGAGTAGCCGTGCGAGAGAGTCGTGAACGCGACAGGGCGCCCATAATTAAATAAAATAGGTCGCGTGCCCTTCTGTTGTCAGCAGTAATTTAAATTTGCGAGCGTAGTAATTAGCCCTCAGGGCGAGATTAGTGACGCGGCTTGGGGAATAAAATTTGCCGTGTTACACACTATTTTATTCACTAATTCCTTATTTAAGGTTTCACTGGCTAACAAGACACTCTTGATATTTTGAAGATATATAAAGTGTTTGTATATCGTTGGCTGAAGACACTAACTTGGACGAGCGCGTAAGACAGGTCTAACTCGGGTGAGAACGTAAGAAAGTCCTAACTCGGGCGCTCGCTTTTAGATTTTTGCGGTTGACTGTACTTTCGCAGATCCACTGAACTTGATTTTGGAGTCTCCTTTTATGTACAACAATAAGTTCATGAGCGGGAGACCAAAGGTTTATATTAAATTATTATATTAATGTCCTAAGTCTCTTTTTTTAATCGAAAGCGTACGCCCCATAAATCCTCAGATTTAGCATATTATTAACGTGAAAAATGTCTCCCGCTCATGAACTTATTTATACAGAAAACTAGACTCCAAAATCAAGTTCCGCGGATCAAAAAATCCAATTTGTACGAAATTTGTCCGCTACAGTACAGTCAACCGCAAAAATCTAAAAGCGAGCGCTCGAGTTAGGACTTTCTTACGTTCTCGCCTGAGTTAGTACTGTCTTACGCGTTCGTCCGAGTTAGCCCTGTCTTACGCGCTCGCTCGAGTTAGTGTCTTCTTCCCCTCAGCCAAAGATATTATCTAGATAGTCGTCAGTTGTAATTCCATCGACTGCATCAAGTACTTGGAATTCGCTAACCAGTGTGGTCCCTGATATTAGGAGCCATCACGCTTGATGAATTGTTGACAGGCGCTTGCGCACAAACATATGGACAAGCGACGCTCATCGGGGCCAATATGATACGCCTATTCAACAATCAATCTCTTAATAGTATACTATTTTATATATAGTATACTAAAAATAGTATCGTATACTATTTTTCATCTCGTCGTGAGGGAAGTTGAACTTCCCGCACGGCGAGACGAAAAGTTTTATATTTCGATACGGTGAAAGGAAGATCACTTCCCGCACGGCGAGATGAAAACGTACTTTTCCGTTTTTTTTTAAATTCTTGTAGACTGGCGTAAAAATAGTAGAGACTTATTTCAATTTAAAGAGGAAGAGTTGAACTTTAAACTCCTTTGATCAGATTTAAAGAAATCTGCATAGGGTGAATCGCCCAATAGATGAACAGTTAAGCTCGATGTCCTGTTTTATTGTATCTTAAAAATGATTTTTGTTATTAATTGAAATATAAAATATGATTTTAATAATTATTATCATATTAAGTATAGGTAAATATCTTCAAAAGTCTCGAAACTAACTAAATTAATTGATAATAGTAATAAAATAAAGAATATCTCAAAATACCAGTAAATGAACAGCTCTCTCAGTAGATGGACAATCGAATTACAACTTAAATTACAGGTTAAATATACAATGAATAGGATAAAAATGGATGAAATTACTTATGAAATTAAGTTTAAAATTGAAAATGAATACAATTAATTTAGTTATTATTTATTCTTCAAAGGGTACCCTCGTTGAGTAAGTCGAAATGCCCCTCTCAGGGGATCGGTAAACTAGGTTTAGCCTTTTTACATGTAAAAAGAAGAAGTTTGCGGCAAATCCAGTCTTTCTATACTCCTCTTGAGCACGTATAAGTAAAAAAAAAACGGCTTTTTTCGTAAATATTTTTTCTCCACGTGTATCGGCTTTCGGGATCTGAAAATTCACACGCATACTTCATAAGAAGACAAACATACCTGAATTTTTTCAAATCATAATATTGAGTCTATCCTCCTTAAAATTTCGGGAAATATTCAACCTGCATCAGCTCCACTTTATTAGGGACCTGCAGTTATCTTTTTCTGGCAAATTTCTCCTTTTTACATGTAGAAAGTAAAACTTAGTAAACTTAGTTTTCGATCCCCGAAGGGAGGGAATTTCCACTTACTTAACGAGGGGTACCCTTTGATCACATTTGTTACAATATAAAGCATCAATTTTTTTAAACGCTGTAGTTAAATCAATTGGATTGATATTCACAGGAATTTCTTGTAAGAGAACTTTTATTATTACCTGGTTTTCTAGTATATATAGTGCAAATATTTTCTTTTTTAAATTTTTTCTGACCAGATTCTCCTGATTTTCTAGTTCTTATTTTAGATTCTCTTTCTTGTTTTTGCATCCCTTGTTGTTCAGCTTTTTTATTTTTAATTTTTTTATTTAATTCTCTCTCCTGTTTTTTTAACTCTTTTTGCTTTAGAGTTTTTTCATTTTTAATTTTTTCTTAAAGCTTCTCTCTCTTATTTTCTTTGCAATTGCCATTCCTTTTTTTCTTACTCTCTTCTTTCTTAATAAGTCTCTCAACTTTTCGTTTTTCTTTCTCTAATTCTTCCTTGACTTTTTCTTCTCCAAGTTTTTTTGAGTCTCTCTAAACTGTAAACCAGTTGTAGCACTTATTCGACAGGATTTTTGTTTTTTTTTCTTGTTTGGTATAGATTTTGGTTAAGATAAATGCTTGTTCCATAAATCACGTATGTTTGGCATATTCGTAGGTTTTCCATCTATATCACAAGAAGATACTGGCTTCTATACATTCACACCGACACTGAGCGAAATTTCGGTGCGCTCGTATACACGTGTACTGTAGCGCTCCCTCTGATTTGGTAGACTGCGCTCACATTTTAGACATGAGATATCCGAATTTAAGAAAGCAGCTCTTCTAAATGGCGAGTGCGCGCATCACTATTGTTTTGGTTCGTAGCGCTACAATCCATTCGAGTATCGAGCACTCGCAGATAATTTATCATCACATTATTTATTGTACTAATTTTTTGTATATTAAAAAATCAGAATATAAATTGTGTAATTGTTGTATTATGTTAATTATCTTTGTTAAATTAAAAAATGTCACGAAAAATAGTACATTTTGACACGGATCCGGGAGAAGATTATGATGGCAAACTTTTGTACGGAAGCATTATCATAGGATGACATTTTAGACCAGAAGCAGAAAAGCAGCATAATATTGTTAGTGTGGATTTATCGTCCCCAGTACTCACTTCATAATTATCAAAAGATAAATTGGCAACCCCTAAACGCTTACCTAGCTTAGAGGAAAAATACTTCCTGACCTGAGTAACACATTGGCTGCATTATTTTCTTCTAAATAAATCTTGCAATTTTTATGCCACTTCCGAATACTCTCTTCAGTAACTGCAGCTCGACTTCTTTCCAATATCTCTGTATTTTTAATTGTAATTTCTGGGTGCCTCTTCAAAAACAAGGATAACCATTTATTTGCAGGTCTATTATTTTTGAATATGGTTTCTCGCTTTGCATCATCTAACACTTTTTTACAGCATATTTTACTTGGTTGTGATGCATAGGAAAGCGTATTTTATTTTTCTTAAAAATATTTCAATTTTTGAACTATTTTCTTAAAATTAAATGGTTTTTAAATTTATTAATGTATTGCATACCAGTAAAAACGGGATCAGCGAAATGTCTCGTTGCGAAGTTTTTAGCCCTATGCTCCGGTCAGCTAATATGAATTTATCTGACGGTCGAGCAACGTCGCGCGACACAGTGAGGGCATGACTTAATGATTTATTTTTTGGACAAAAAAAGTTTTTTGAATATTTGCGTTGTCTATAATTTTTTAATGAAGGATGGTTTTATACTATTAAAAAATTAATGTATATGTTTTTAACGCCTTAATAATTCATAAACATTAATTTTATTCAGAATCGTTCATCTACTGGTAAGTGTTCAGTTACTGGGCGATTCACCATGAAAGTGGTGCGGCTTAGCAAACTTTGCAAATTTTTAAGTTTGAAAAATGACCTTAGACTTCCTGATCACTTATTTCAAGGGTGCATCAAAAATAAAATTGAATTTGATTCAAAAGCTGAAATTGTAAACTTCAATTAAAAAAAGGTCGATAAGGATACGATGTTTGGAAATTTTTAGAGGAAATCAAATTGTTGCGTTAATTTTGTTGCGGAGTGTATAATTCAAATAATTTTCGCTCAAACGGGCATAAAGTGAGGCTATTATGCCTCTTCGGCGTTAAGTTGTACTTTATACCGACTGAATACTGTAAAAGTTAATGTGGGTTTAAGGAACAATGTAGATGTAAAATGTAATTTTATTTTATTTGTTAACTCAAAGCAATATCTATGGGTACTTGATGAATCAGTATTTTCTTGTCTTAAATTTGTACAGAAAAATAAACAAATTTGAAAACATTTTTTAGAACAGTCCTACCATTATTTTGCGGATCAGCTTACATTACTTGAGTGTCGATAATCGATTTCACAACATTCATTTGTTTAATTGCAGGGACCAGTTTCAATGTACTTATTTACATATAATTAGATTAGGATACAATGTCTCAAAGAAGTAAAAGACTTTTTTTAATTAAAAATATTACTATCGTTTGAGAAACTGTAAATGAAATTCAGCATGTAGGCAGCAAATTACGCAATTTGTTTTAGATCTTCACAAATCCAACAATCATTTTATTAATTTATAAAGGTACACACAAAAACTTGTAAAATATGAGAAGGTCTTGATGAATTGTAGATGATTATATTAATTTCTGTGCGAACGCTGTGAAGTGCGAAGCTAGCAAGAATCTAGGGCAAGAAAAAAACGAACAGTGCTTAGCGTCTGGTGTTTCGAGCGAGAGAAACCCCGCATAGGAAATCTTGAGAGAGGGGAAAGGCTAAGGCGAGTCTAAGTGGCACAGCTGTCGCTTGTACTTATTGTCACTTTCCCAAACATTCCGCCCACCATTAGCAACTTCGTTAATGATTAATCTGAGGAGACTCGTCATAATACGAGTTTAACAATCGGTTGAATGAGGGTCATTGTGATAGTCTTGAGTTGTACGGGAATAATTTGAGAATCCGGGCCATTGGCCATTTAGTAGGTGGAAATATCTCATTTCTAAGGAGTATCAATAATCCCTGTTTGATTTCATTGCTGCTAAATGAACTGCCATCTTGAAAGTCTGATTGCTGAGATATCCGGTAGTAAAGGTTCTCGAATTGCATTGAGTGCACTGCCAATTAGAAAGTGATCGAGTGTTAGGGTTCCGAGGTCATCCGAATCGTCGCTGCGTGATCCGAGAGGTCTCGAATTGATAATTGCTTTGATTTGAGTTAGGAATGTGATTGATTCCTCGTATGTGAGTAGTGCATCGCCAATAATCCTTTTGTAATGAAATTTGAGACTTTTAATGACTACTTTCAACTTACTCTCCATCTGAGGAGCACCTGGTGAGTTGGTAACCCACCGAGTACCATTAAGAGCGAGCAGCCTTGAAAATGCTATGCTTTTATAAGTCACCTAGTTAAACAGTTTCTTGAGTGCAGCATCTGTTTCAACGAAGTTTGTGCCACAATCAGACTAGAGAGTCTGTGGTATGCTTCTTCTTGATAAGCATCTTTTGTACGTTGTGATAAATCTTTCAGCTATGTTGTCTGTAACTGCCTCCAAATGAGTTGTTGATGTTCACAGATACACGAATACGCAGATCTACTCTTTATAGATTTTGGCTCCTTTACCCTTCCACCTTTTGAGTGTTGCGGACCAGCATAGTCAATATCTGTGTGTGAGAATGATCGAGAAGATGTTACTCGAATCTGAGGTTGTCCTATGACTTGTCGTGCTTAGGTTGCCCGGTGACGAACGCATTTGGCACGACGAAGAATGTGAGATGCAACTCAACCCAACCCATGATCTGCCTCCAATGATTCAATAGAGTTGTCTGATGAATGTGAGTGTCAATTAAGTGCCTCCATATATAGTCTGCTGATGAGAGTGGTCTATGACGAGTTCTATGAATCTTAAGTGATGGGGTAGAATGTCTGGATATCTGCATTCTTGAAAGAGAAGTAAGTCCAAAGATAAATGACGGTAATTGATATGCTCAAAATAGCATGTACATGTTTGGTGAGTTTCGCGAGAAGCAGCGCTGCTGTTAATTCTAACCTCGGAATGTTTAACCGTTTGAATGGTGCTACCTTGGAGCACACAAAAGATGGTCTTGAATCATCGAGGCATGATAAGGCTGGCCAAATATGGTAGATCTTTTCTAATGCTGAGCCATCGTGATACTAGATGAGAAGGTAGAGATTCATCCCAGATGACATTCTGTAGTCAGAGCTCGTACATGAGCATTTTCGCCCTGATTACTACTAGGTATACAAAACCGAGGCGATCAAAGATTCAGGCTGCTTCATTGAGTATGACGCATTTTGAATAAGTTCCTTTGTGAGATGCTGATATATTTGAGAACATAAACGAGTCTTGAAGAGAAGTCCATTTAATACCGAGTATTTTGGTTTCACAGTTATCAAACGGGATGTCTACGTAAGTGCTTTGAGTTTCGGAAACAGTTTTAAGCAATGCCTTGATTGTTGAGTGCCACTTTGCTATAGAGAATCCGCCCGCCGTGCAAAGCTGAGTTAACTGCTGGGTAACTTCGATGAGATTTTCCTCTGAGTCTGGAGCACAAAAAATGTTATTGACATATCTGCCATTCTTGGCGGACTCAACTGCTAAAGATGAATTCGATCCTTCATCCTCAGCAAGTTGAATGAGTGTTCTTACAGATATAAATGACGCCGCCTATGTACCACATGTAACTGTTGACAGACGGTAAGCTTGTTCTTTCTTATTCGCTTTTTCACAGTATTTACTACAAATGCCAGCTATCCGAATGTACCTTCATTTGTCGGTGCATCTTTGTGATGTCGATAACGAATAAGTGTTGATATTTATGAATCCAGAATAGATCTGTAATATTAAGCATGAGATTACGACCTGTATGCATAATGTCGTTGACCGAGAATCCTTATGAGTTTGCACTTGATCCGTTGAAGACAACTCGTAACATAGCTGGACTAATTATTGAATCAGATGGTGATTCGATCACGTGGCAAAGTTGTTCATATGCGTGCATGAACTGAGTATACAAGGCATTATATTGAGTATCCTTACAAACTCGTTTGAGGATTCGTTGAAAACAATAATGAGCTGTGTTATATGAGTTACTTAATACAGATGAGGTAACTTAAATAGCAATTGCACAACGTACCTGTTAGACGCCTCTCTTGAATGAGTTGCCTTGAAATGAAACTCACATTCCTGTTCTTCAGGAGTAAGCTGAGACTCTGTTGTTTAAGAAGGTTCTTCCTGCGTTCAAAAAATAATTATCAGTTGTTGCAGCTGTTGATCTGAGTTTCTGATAGCAGCTTGATGAAAGTTCAGGTTGGCCACAGGCTGTCCAATAACGAGACCGATGACGAGCCAACCAAAAATTGGGAGTTGTACAGTTAAGAATATGGATGCGTGTCTGATGATGTTAGGCTTCATGAGTTCTCCATAAACATCCGCAACCAAGATAAGATCTACTGACTTCGGTAGGAGAAACTGCAAATCTCGCAGATTAAAAGGCTTGAGATGAGGCTAATTTTGATTTGGAGTCGGTGTAAATGATGGTAGGTCTAAACTTTAAAAGTACATGTGCACAAACGTTGAAAGAGAGAGTCCGATAGATCGAATGAAGGGTTATATTAACCTTTCCTTTTGTTTGAGAAGACTTTTTGCCACCAACTTTATGAACATCCAAAAGTGACTGCTTTCATTTGAGATTCAGCTGCTTAACGAATGTGTATAAGTCTAAAATAAATGGTACTTCAGAACCTGAATCGATGAGTAATCTAACTTGATGAGAAGCCGTATTCATGTAAACTTAAGCTAATAATACAGTCGGCACCAGCGCATTGCATGATGAGTCAGAATCTGAAAATTATTTCACTTAGATAAGCAACTGAGTTTGTATGAAAATTCACTGAAATTCTTGAGTTTTTGAATTTTTATTCAGATGACTTTATGAAACTTTCAATTAACTGAGTTTTGAGATGAATAAAAACTATATGTACCTTTTAATGATTTGCACCAAACTGATGAGATTCAAGGTGTAGAGAATAAATTACAGAATTTATTTTAGATCTTCACAAAATTAAAATCACTTTATTGATTGATAAAGCTGCACGTAAAATATGAGTAGATCTTGATGAATTGTAGATAAGCGGCGAAATTATATTGATTTCTATGCGAATGTAATGTGTGACTTCAGAAGCCCGAAACTGTAGCCTGAGACCAAAACGAGGGGTGTTGAGCCACTGGCGCTTCGAGAGGCAAAGAGAGAGAACGCATAAGAAGTCTTGAGAGAGGGGGAACGCTAAGGCGAGTACAAACGGCATAGCTGTTGCTTGTACTTACTGTAACGTTCCCATGTTACGTCCGTGACGTATTCTTTAAATCCTCCCATCAGTAATTTTTTGAACGGAAAATGATGTGAGTGCGAAGTCTTACGACACAACGTTTCTTTCAGGCGTAACGGCGATGAAGTGTATCATCGCGCAACCTGACACACTTCTTTAAATTCATTTTATACACACGTAGCGATTATACTTCGTAAGGACTTTTATTTAACGCAATTCAAATACGACCATTTAAAAGATGATCTCGATCAGCTTTAACCTAAATAATTATTTTAATAAATGAGGGAAAGTGCGCCGCCCGCGTCAGTCACTCAGGATAATTAAACCGAGAACTCCGTCGGCACCTGTCGAAAAACGAGGATAACAAAGGAAATATAATAAAAGTGTAACAAGTTTTCAATCAAAAAAATAAGAAGAATTATACTCTAACCAACTACAACTGTACAAGAGTTCGCAGCGTATCTATAGGATACACTGTAACACGGTAAATAAAATAAAATAATATATATAAAAATTACAAATTTTATAATAGGTAATTATCATTTTCTCTTTCCTAAATTCCGTGACTTAACAGTGGATCCGATACGAATCAAATGATAAGTTCACTAGATTCATACTAAAAAAAAATAAGACTGGAATGGTAAAAAAATAAATGGTAATTGTCTATATATACGAGCAAGATTTTTCCTTTTCGCCAAATTTTGTTTGAGATGGGTCTTGGATTTTCCTCAAATTTTAAAAATAAGACTTGTAAATTATTAGACCCGTTGACTCCATACGGCGCACGAGAGGCTCTATAAAAGGTGCAAAAATGGGCCTTTTTAGCCCTATTTTCAAGATTTTTTTGTTCGGAACTCTGTGAACCGTTTTTAACATACTACGTCTCTTTTTTTTCTTTTCGTACCAGCTATCCAAAAAAAAAATTTTTCAGACCCCAAAGTCATAAGGCCCATGTACGGAATCTGATTTAGAATGATAAAATTTTTTGAAAATTTAGCCATATTTGAACAGCTGCCACCATCGCTTCAGTGGAAGGAAATGTATTTAGCATGTTTTGCTTGATAGGTTTTTTAATCACCTTCAAAATGCCGTAAACGGAATTGCAATTGTCTATACAATTGTCTTAAAAGGGTCATTTTCGCAAAAATCGCGTTTTTTCAAACTGATACCACGAAAATCTGTCAACTTCAAATTAACTGAAAATTTACCTGCAGGTAGTTCTATGTATGTGCAATAAACTCCATATAAAATTGGTTTGCTTAAAAAGCCTTTAAATACCCGTTCGAAGCTCTCAAATGTCGGCCATTTTCGCTACTTTTGGTTCTTTGTCAGCTAACGTACGTTACTCTTTTGCCTTGTATGTATAGTCTCATATTTACAATGTAATGAAAATAGATATCAAAATCTTCAAAATGAGTCATTATCGAAGTCTCTAGGTGTTATAGAACCGCAGCTCTGAGTTTTTAAAGACTTTTTAATTTTCTTGGTATCAAATCCGTGAATGCTGATTTTACGGGTTTTTGCATGTCTTACGTAACAACGCTGTTACTTTGGTCCTCGAGCACCTAGGAACCTATTTCAAAAACCAAAATGAAGCTCTTTATTTTTACTTTAATAATCAAGTATGATTTTTTCTCTCGGTTCCGTTTTTATCGTGTTTATTGCGCAATAAGTAAAGAAATTGCAATTACACATTTTTGCAAATTTTCGATAACTTGTTATTAGCGCTAATAGATCAACTGGCATTCAACAGGATTTTTTTTTTCTTTTGAAATAGAGAAAGTAGATGTCAAAACATTGAATTTCTTTTAAGAAAGGTTTTTCGAACATCATTGACGGCAAAATACTTAATTATATTTTCATTGAATGTTTGATATAAATTTCAACACAAGTTTAAGTCAATACACACAATATAGATAGGGCACAAATATACAAAACGTGTACGCACACTGTAGACTTACGCCCTCTATGGTCCGTCTATTTGTAATTTATTTATTTTTTCTAAAATAATTTTTTTCTTAAAATAATTAAGATAATATCTTGAAATTTTAACAAAATACAGCATTAAATCAGTGTAATAACTAGTTAAAATTTCAAGTCGATAAATGAAATAATTTCTAAGAAAAAGCGATTAAAAAATTTTTAATTTCAAATATTTTTTTTAGTAATGGACCGATTTTTTTGGGCAACGAACTCGATCTGAAGATATATAAAAGCTACATATGTGCCAAATTTGAGGACGATTAGATAATTTTTGCTATTGTTATCGTGCGATAACGAAAACGCAAATTTTTTATAAAATAATTTTTTTCTAAAAAGCAAATGAAGATAATCTCTTGAAATTTTAAAAACATATAGCCTTCAATTAGTTTAATAACTGGTTAAAATTTTAAATAGATAAATAAAATATTTTTAAAAATATTAATTTTTGAAATATAAAAAAGTTTTCTTTAATAACAAATGATAGAGTGAAGATATTTTAAATTTTAAAAAAGGTAAATATAGGTAATTTAAATACCTTTCAAGAAAATTGTATTATATTATGTAACGTAACGGGGTAGAATTCTCTACACGTAATAAACTCTTATGATACACTTGCTAAAGGTTCTACGTCGAAGAAACCCTGTTTTCCGGCAGTAGGCAGTGGCACAAGGGACGAACACTTTCTTTAAACTTTCATTGTAAAAAGCTTAAGCCTCTTTCTATTCAAGCGCCGCTTTTTGATGGCACTGCTGCCAACTCCGGTGCGAGAATGATAGGCTGCTGGCTACACCTAGCCTTACCTGCTAGCAGCCGATTCTCCCGTACAACGCCGCGGCTTTCAAACAGCGGCTATGTCTCTCTCTCTCTCGCACTCGCTGACTTGACATCTGCTGCATCATCGCCTGCCACATTTACGTCTTCACCTGCATCGATCTACAGTAACTCCGGTAAAAATCACACACATAAAATCAGTGGTGTTGAGTCTAAGGTGGACACTCTAGAAGTCTTGCTGGTCAAGCGAACTACTGAGCTCGAGGCAATCGACGCAGAGCTGGTACAGCTGCGCCGTAGGTGTGACGCTCTCTACAGACGATACAAACGCACGGAACTTCAAGACCTATTTGATCAGTTCATCGAATTACGCAACAAACTCGACAAACAAACTGACCACGCTAAAACCGCTTACCTGCAAGCTAGACTATCAGATGCTCCGTCAGATGGCGATGTCTGGAAGGAGTTGCGTAGCCTGGGACTTCTGCCCGGACACACTGAGGACTTGAATGGGTTTACACCAGATACGCTCAGCGATCACTTTGCTGGGGTGTCTGTTTCTCCGCAAAATGATAGTGAGTTGCGCCAGAGAGTAATCTCCAATATCAACCAAGACGGTTTTGCCTTTAAGCCCATCAATATAAATAATGTGATTATTGCGATATCTCACTTCTCATCACAGGCATGTGGGGAGGACGGCATTCCGCAAAGTGTTATTGTCAAAGCGTTGCCTGCCATCGGCAGTTTTCTTCTTAAACTTTTCAATTCCTCTTTGACAAGCAATGTCTTCCCATCCCTTTGGAAGAGAGCCACTATTATTCCGTTGAAGAAAAGTAAAGCACCTTCCTCTCCGTCTGATTTCAGACCCATAGCCCTGCTCTGCTTTCTTTCGAAGGTGCTTGAGAAGATTGCGCATACCCAACTGACAGAGTATCTTGAGACCAACAGAATTCTTGATCCAAATCAGACTGGCTTTAGGCGGTTTAACTCCACTCAGACAGCCTTACTTAAACTAACAGACGATATACGCTCCGGTATGGATAAAAAACTCATGACTTTCCTCCTGCTCTTTAACTTTAGTAAGGCATTTGATACAATCGTACCCTCTCGATTCTTCGAGAGGCTAAGAGTGATGAGGCTTTCTAGGGCTGCCCTCTCGTGGATAAACTCCTATTTCGAAGGCAAGACACAAAAAGTGTCTACAAAATTTTCTGGTGAGTCTACATGGCTCAACACCAATCTAGGAGAGACATATTAAACTACAGAGCCACCTTCTCGTACCTAGCCCGTACCAACACTGTAAGCCTGATTTGGGTGTCAGGACATGAGGGTGTCAGAGGGAATGAAAAAGCAGATCAGCTGGCAGGCAGAGGCGCTCGACAGTTGCTAGTTGACTCGAGCGAACCACTGTTCAGTCAGTGTCCCGCCTAGTGAATGTAAGAAATGGTCCACCCTCGTGTTGAGGGAGGAATTGCTTAAGAAATGGAGAGCATCGCCAGGCTTACTGCAAACCAAATGGCGATCTCCCTCCAGAGGAATGGCTTCGACACATTAGAAAACTTAACAAGTCCAAGATTAGAAAGGTAGCAGGATAGCTCACGGGACACTGGTGGATCAGATGGTGTGAGGGGCTGGAGGTGTCAACCTTCCACCTCCTCTTTTGATGCCCTGCCTTTGTAGGGACTAGACGGAGGGTGTGGGGGAAAAGCTTCCGCTGCCCTGAGGAACTAAGAAAACAGACCTTCGCTCCATCTGCCTAGTCATAGAGCGGATGGAGGACAGGCTCCAGAAGTATGACAAATAGTGAATTAGGCTAGTGTAGGGGGGAAGGTACAATGGGTGTATACCTGAGTACCGGGCAGCATGTCTCGGATAGAGCCACTTGCCCGCCCCACCCATTAGACTTAGACTCAGATTTTTTGTTTAGTTCATTTCCATCTTCTTTTTCGTGCACAATTTCACTGATGTTGTCGTGTTTGATTTGTTCACGATTCAGGAGCTTGCGTTATGCTATAAACTGCCATGCTTCTTCAGCTAGAAATCAGAGCGGCGGTTTTGAAATTAGGGCTAGGCCAGGATGTTTCTAATATACTACAATACGCGCGTATAAGCAACTTTGCTGCGCCGTAATAATATGTTATTTAAGCTGTTGATTTTCTTACATTGTGATTATTTCAGAGACTGTTTTGTCAGATTCAGATTATTTGCCTGAATGAGTAAATTTGGAAGGGAAGATTAAATGAATTGTATATGAAGGTGGATCTGAAGGGATTTTAAAGTGTAATATTATAAGCATGCACTGACAGTTTTATTTAAATGTAGCTACAGTTCAAGACAAAAACACTTCATTCAGTTAAATACAGGTATTCTGACCAAAAATGTGCATTATCAAAATTTAATTAAAGGTGTGAAAAGAGAAAAATTAATTCTTCTAATACGGTAGAAATAGTAATATGTCTATCTATCTCTCTTATAAAAAATCCATTGAAACGTTGTGCTGAGTTGCGCGCGCATCTCATGACGTAGTGTCATGGCGTCATGTTTTCGCTCCATGTGAGTGAGAGAGATAGAGAGACAGAACGAAATAGTTTTGGCGCGAGCCGCCGCTGGCAACGACGCGGCGCTCTGCTCTGTCGTAGTTTTGTTTGCCACGAGGCAACGTGCTCTATACAATTATACTTATAATTGAAGCATTGATGCTCAAAAAACTAATTGTCGTATCGAAAAACGGTAAAGGAACTTTTTGTTCAGAATTTCCAGTTCTATAAGAGTATGTTGTGCGAGACATACATTTTCAGAACTGGTTGTATAGAGAAAATTAGACAGCGTGAGAAAGAGAAAGGAAGAGAGAGACTGAGTGAAGTCACAATATTTTTGTCGCGAGGCCTCGCTGACAACGGCGTGGTGTGCTGCTCGGTCGGAGATATCAACGTAAGTACTATTTTATAATATATTGTAGAGTTAAATATAAAAAATAAAAAATCATGGAAATGTAGAATTTTATTTCTGCAATTAATATTTATAGTTTCTATTTTATTAATCATTTTTATTTTGTTAAATAATATTAACACACATGTTTGTTCAGAAAAGTTTAAAATACATACATTACATTTTATAAGATTATATAGATTTTAAACTATTTATTATAAATATTTATTATATTATAAATTATTTTCGTATTTTGTTAGGTCTCGGTCGAGTCTACAAACACAGTTGTGTTTTCCTGCTTCAAGAATTTCAAGAATATATGACGGCTCTTATCGTCAAACCCTATTGTTTCGTTGAAATCATTGAATTATTGAAAAAATAAAAATAAATAATAAATGTTTACAATACTACTGATTTATCATTATTAAATCCTTATTATTTACCATTAATTAATATTATTATTGAATCTTTACTATTTACTGCTATATCATTTACTGCTACTATTAACTTTGAATACAAACCCTGACTATGAAAATTACCTTGATTACTGCATTTGAACTCAATTGCAGAAATTTACTTGAACACCGAAAATTAACGTGAAAACCGAAATATTAGTGAAGAAACGAAATATGTCTAACCTGATATTGAAAATGAACTGTGATTACAATAATTTTTGCTGATAACGATTATAACTGTTTGCGAATATTTACGTTGATTACGTTAATTTCCCATCAGTAATAGAACAATATTGTTATTTATGTATAATTACTTAATATTCGTAGTTTATGATATATAGATACAGTCGTCAATATTTATTATTATTTTGAAAATTAATGAACTAAAAATACGGAGAATTTTTTTCCGGCTCTCACTTTGATTACTCATATGCAGATATTAAAAATTTTCATTATAAAAAAGACACTGATACTTTTCTTACTTACGATATGAAACGTTACTTCTATTTATCGTGATATCAAAAATTAAATGGGATTACAATTTATACATGAAAAATGACCTGAAATAATAAATTTTTATTAATTACGAAACCTCATCCTGGTATCGAAAATTAAATTCAATTACTACAGTTTATATGTGTATAAATAATCTTTTTATAATTATTAAATATATATTTATTACTTAAGTGAAAACGTATTATTAATGACTAATGTTTAGACAATTAGTGTTGTTTTGTGTTATTGAATAAAAATCGTGATCGCATTAATAGATATAGTTTGATAATATAGGTCCTGACAAACGTATAGGTACTCCATAAGAGGAGGCAGCTCATAAAAAAAGATAACGTATTCAAGGTATTGAGAGATAGAGACGTTATCGAGAGAGGCTCGCAGAACGAAATCGGAAACCAAATGAAGAACGAGTTCAAGAAAATGCAACAGAGTTTGAGTAGTACCGTCAAGAAAGAAGTCCAAAAATACTACGCAGATGTAGGAATAATTATGAAATTATACCCGTTATTAATGGAGAGCATTATTTACGACTAATGGATGTCAAGTGCACTCATAACAATGCAAAACATTTTTCAGCAGAAAGAGTATATAATAAGGGTAATTCGTTTAACGATTGCTGTAGTCATGACGCAGTTAGATTACAAAAACTTCCTGAATGTCCAGAACAATTACGTTGTTTATGTGATGGTTCGCATGATAAATCTAAATTTTTTTTTGAAAGAATTAGAAATTACAATAGTTTATACTCTTTTGTATCGTTTAATGCTAATTTAGTGAACATGCCATTACGTGGAAGAGCACCTTATTGTTTCAAAATACAATAACAGATTTATTATCAGATCAACGAAGCTTTATATCTATCGGAAAATATGGATCCGTGTTATAGTCATTGTTTATAATAGATCCACAGGAAGCCATTGAATTTCTTATGTAAAATAATTCTGGAACAGATGTTGAAATTTTAGAATATTCAGATAGTATGCGTGAACATATCATTTTTGCTAGATCGTATGATATGATATAACAAAAAATTAGTCATCAGCGGAATATATCTGGAAATACTACGGAATCTGAGATGCAAATATTATGTACATTGAAATCTGGATATGATAAGAACAGGTATAATTTCCCAGGAACGAATGAAGTAGCTCTGTTTTTGTAACAACATCTGACGGTGACATTCTTGAATCCTATGTTACTATTCGTAATAAAAACACACATTCTTGGCAAACTGTACGTTCGATGGATCCTAATGTAGAACCTATGTTGTATCCACTGTTTTATCCTTATGGCACTCAAGGTTAGCATAGAGATATAAAGCGAATGGTAATAGGAAGAAGAAATCATGAATGAAATAATGAAGATGGTGTACAACTTTACGAAGAGAGTAATAAACGAGTATCAAGAGGTGCTTACGTTGAATATAGAATAGGTATTAGAGATCAGGAGTTCAATGCATTTTTATTAGGATGTCGATTATTTCAGCAATATGTTGTTGATAATTATGTCAAAATTGAAAGAGATAGAATTAAATCTTGTCGTGATAATCAGAAACAACTACGAGCAGAATCGTATGAGGGAGTAGTTGATCATATGAATAACGTTGGACATGATATGCAATGATTGGGACAATGGTCATACTGCCATCAACATTCAGAGGCTCACCTAGGAATATGATGCAAAATTATCAAGACTGCATGGCTATAGTTCGTAGTAAAGGAAAACCTGATCTTTTAATTACAATGACATGTAATCCTAAATGGCGTGAGATAAAAGATAATTTATTGTCAAGTCAACAAACTTCAGATCGGCCTGATCTTTCTGCACGAGTTATTCACTTAAAGAAGGAACATTTGATTAAATTAATAACAAAAGAAAAGTTTTTCGGAGATGTAGCAGCTCACGTGCACGTAGTCGAATTTCAAAAAAGAGGTTTGCCTCATGCTCATATATTATTTACTTTGTGTCATGGTCATAAATTAACAACGCCTGAAGTAGTTGACAAATTTATTTTAGCTGAAATTCCTGATTCACAACAGGATCCCGAATTGTACAATATAGTAGTTCGAAATATGCTCCACGGACCGTGTAACGAAATATGTGTTGTAAAGGGTAAATGTTTAAAACATTTTCCAAAAGAATTTAGAGAAGAAACTATAATGAATGCTGATAATTATCCATTTTATCGCCGTAAAAATGATGGAAGAACAATTACGCGATATGATCAGGTAGTTAATAATAGATTTGTAGTTTCATATTGTTCTGAATTATTACGTATTATTAACTGTCACATCAATGTAGAAACAGTTTCTAGCATTAAGTCTGTTAAGTATTTATTCAAATATGTGTATAAAAGATATGATGCTGCTAATTAGTTATTGAACAAACATCAGATGGTACAACCATTAATCAAGATGAAATAAAAAATTTCATTGATACTCGATATATCAGTTCTGCAGAAGCATGTTATCGCATACTAAATAAACCTTCATTTACCTAATCAACAATCGCTGTTAATTAATGATATTATGATGATGCAGCAGTTATTTCAGCATTAAATAAAACGACTATGTTATTAGATTATTTCGAATTAAATGTTCGTGATCCTTCAGCTAGACAGCATCATTATACGGAAATTCCAAGTTATTATGTTTTTAAAAATGTAACTAAAAATGGTGTTAAGGTATTAGGAAGATTCCTAGGAAATTTCATTACAGTTGTATTGGTAGAATGTTTCCGGTGAGTTCCAGTCAACGAGGACTGTTCCGTTCGAGATTGTTATTATTAAATGTCAAAGGTGCTAAATGTTATAATGATTTGAAAAATGCATTTATTAAAATGTAAAGTATTAACAGGTGATAAAGCCGGGCAAATTGTATTTTTAAATAGAATTACGTTGTATTCTGATAAAGAATATCCTTTTACGTTTAAGCGAAGGCAATTTCCGATAAAATTAGCTTTTGCAATGACTATTAATAAAGCCCAAGGGCAAACATTCAATAAAATTGCTATTGATTTAAGAAAAGATGACTTTACTCATGGACAATTATATGTTGCTGTTTCTCGAGTAAGAAATTGGAATGGATTAAAATTTTATTTTGATTCAAAAAATATTTTTTTATGTATTTGTTGCATTTCCTAATAATAACAATGTACTTTAATGGATTACAATATCATTATAATAGAATAATTATGTTTGTATTTCCAAATATATTTATAAGTATTTTTTATATCGTTTACTTCATAGTGTATTTGTTTCAAGTTAATTTATTCTTATTAATTTCACAGTCATAAATTTATTTAAATTACCACATGACATAAAACGTAGAAGTTATTCTAATGAAGTATTACATAATGTGTTGATCGGAGTGTGCTTTAGACAACAAAATTGTAGTTAGTGGCTGAAAAAGAATATATCGATTTTTAAATAGAAGGAAACATTTATTCTTCAAAGTTCTTTTGAATAGATTGCGTTTTAAATATTTTAAATATATTATTTTTTGTTGTAGCGAATTTCTTCAATAAAACATACTATATATTTCCAGTATCTATGGTTTTGATTTATATCATTAAGGGCCTATAGCTATAATAGAACCCATGCACATTATAGAAGTAATCATAAAGATAAAAAAATAGAATATTTACAAATTTTAAACACTGTTATAGAATGTGCAATAAGCAGGAGCTGAAGCAGTTTAAAATAACTTTGTAAATAATATTAATAATGGTATACATAAAAATATAGAAAATTAGAATAAACAATAAAGTTAAAAACTTTGTTTTTGAAGATTTATTAATTCAAAATAAGTGTTTATTTTGTATTACTATCAGTTAGAATTTGTTTGATTTATAAGATTTTAATTAGTTTAGCTATTTTATATCGGAATTTTATTATATATACTTGAATGTTTAAAATTTTAAGTAATAGTTATTAACCACTTTTTCGTATTAACTATTTTACTTTAAGTGCATTAATGGTGTAGTTAAAAACACAGAAGATCAGAATAAATATAGAATTTTATTATGTTATAAATATAATTTATTATTTCACGAGTTCATCACATACTTGCAACCGTGACTAACAGCCATCCCTATTGAAAATAAATACGTAATTTATTTACGTAAATGTTTACGTGCCAAATTCAAACTTTTCGTTACGTAAATCATTTACATAAACCATTTACGTAAACCATTTTCGTAAATTTGCAAATTTATTTATTTATATTTATATTATTTATAATTTATTATTATATTTAAAAAATTAAGTACACATTTTCTGTAACTATAATTTAATTCATAAAGTCTTGTATTATTTGTAAAATCGTCATGATAAAAATTCTTATAGATAATTCATAAATGCTACTCTTTTAAATACAATAATCAATTATAAATAAATTAACAAATTAAATAAATAAATTTGTTAATTTACGTAATTAATTTAGGTTAATGTTTGTTTATTTTGTGGTGTGTATCTGCAATACCGACAGCGCAGGTTGTAATAGGATAATAGTTCATGTTTGACAGTGCGTTGGTAGTCTCGCGGTTAACACACTCGACTGTCGTCCCGACGACAAATCCCGGTCAGTGCGTTTTTTTTTCAAAAGCGATTAAAATTATATTTAAGTGTTAGGGTTAGTAGTTAGTATAGGTAGGAAAAAATGAGAATGTACGACAATTACGCTGAAATATGTGAATACTATAAAATAACATAAACATAAAACTAATCCGTGAAATTCTACGAATACAACTGTAATCCTCTTCCAAAGTATACAAGTATGAAACTAATTTTTTCATACTTATATTTCAAACATAGTAAAATATCTTATCGTAGATAATAAAAATTACTATATTGAATAACAAAAATTACTATATTGGATAATAAAAATTGCTATATTAAATAGCAAAGATGATTATGTGTAAATTTTACTATGTTACATAATAAAAATTATTATTCGGCTGATATGTCATACTTTTCCTACACAATATAGTAATTTTTATTATAAATTATTTTAGTATTTATTATACTATTTTTGTCCGTGCAGCAAGAATAAGAAATGTAAAAATTACAGGCGCGCATAACGCGCCCAACCCTCTAGTTTTTATAAAAAAAAGATAAAAGAAAACCAATTGAATTCAACTCACAAAAATAAAATTCAATTTAAAGAATTTATATGTAGTACACTGGTTGTCAAGATGTACCCGTACATTTCAATATATATAAAGTCTGCCAGAAATTAATTCAAGATAGGTATCTTAATATATGTAAACGTGTATACATGTAATATGTATAAAATTAAGTCATCATTGTAAAAATAGTCGTATCGATTTTCATATACTCATGTACTTTTAGTTATGAGAATGTTGGCTGTTTCAGATTTTAGATACGAATTGATTTTATTTCATACCACTGGTTGGATATTATACAGGGTGTCAATAAAGTCCCGGGACGGCTGAATATTTTCTAAAGTACTTCATTTTTTAAAACAGTGTAGGTTATTCCTTTAGTAACTTTGAACAAGGAATCCGATGGTGACCTTGAATTTGACCTTGAAGGTCACCATCGGATTCCTTGTTCAAAGTTACTAAAGGAATGACTTTAACCGTTTTCAGAAATGAAGTACTTTAGAAAATATTCAGCCGTCCCGGGACTTAATTGACACCCTGTATATTTATGTTAGTGTTAGCAATAATAATCTCACTCAGAATAATATTTTAAAAAGTCACTCAATAGTAAATTGATGTAATGTGTGAAATGACAGATTGTAGTAATTTTCAGTTGAATCGAGGATGTTGTCATAAGATTTATGACATTTGTGTATCGCACGCAATTGTGCCCAGCGCACGGCTGTATTATTATAGCGCTAAGGCGCGCTAATTGCGTGCGAATCAGACCAAATATAAAGGGATGAATGAGAGCGCTAGCTCTCTTCCACGCGGAACCATTGACACGGCTCATCTTTTCTCTGCGAAGACCAAAGTTCTCGAAGATCCCAATCTCGATCTGATCACTGATAACTTTGGATGTTTCGAAACATACCATGATCATGGTATGTTTTTTTAAGGCTTGTTTCTAAAAATCTAATACTTTGAACTTCAGCGTTGTTTTCTTTTGATTGATTTTCATGAAACAAATAGGAAAATAATTATATATTTCTCTATGGTAGTTTCTTCTAAAATTTGAAAATTTCTTGAAAAAGTATTTGGTTGATGCGCAAGACCATAAAAATTCATAAAATTACGAATAATAAAGTGGTTTTTGTTATTAAGAAAATACTTAATCAAAAAAATTTTTAATTTTTTAGCAACCTACTATAGAAGCATAGAAAACAACCAATATGATTTTTGTTTCATGAAAATTTATTAAAAGATCTATAAAAAAAATACGTAGAAGTATATTTTTTCCAAATACCATAATTCTGGATGAAATAGTTGGATAGTCTAGATCTTGAATAATGTTATCAATAATAAGTTATGTTTATAGTATTTATATATTTTATGACGTAATAATATTTAAATACATTTTTTCAAGTAGTTTTGTAGGTAGGAGACTACCTTAAAGGGTCTTCACGCCGCAGTTCGCAAACGCCTCTGTGAGAGTGCGAGATGTAATTGTGCTGTGACGATTGGGTGATTGAGCAATTCGGTGAGTGATAGCCACAAACCTCAAGGCAGAGTATCAATGGAAGTGCCTTCAGTTGCAAGAAACAATTCGACATTGATTTGATTTGTTTTATCATTGTTTTAGAGAAATTAATTTCTTTGTGTAAATTATTTTTTCTGTCGTAGTACTGCGTGAGTATTAATAATGTATTTTCTGTTTATTTTGCGGTTTTATATCATCTTCGTTTAAGTACAATGAATTATGTTGTCATTGAAAAATCGGAAAATTGTACTAAAGTCGCTATAGGCGCTACTTTACCGCCTGATGGAAAAAGTTGGAGAACTAAAGGAAGGCGTACAACCTCCGCAGGAAGGAATTTTTATAGAAATTTGTTTATTTCAATTTGTTTAAATCTACTTTTTCCTGTGCAATGGTTTTACAATATATTTTAGCATGTATGATATTATTAATTTTTTTGTCTTCTATGTTTGAAATACTTAACACGAGAGAAATTTTTTATATTTTAATATATATTGTTGTATTTATCTTATGATTCATGATATAAACACATTTTTTTATATATGGACGAAGTTCTTCGATATTAAGATATAAAGAAAGTATATATACTGACCCTAAAACGGGGTAGAAAGCGTGGTGTTTTGCTAAGCAATGCTTATAATTTTATTGACAACCTCTGGCAAAAGTATAAATAAGTAAATAAATAAATTGGAACAAAAAGACACAAAATGGACCCTAAAACGAGTCCATCGGGTACATTTTCGGATCCCCGACACATATTCCACGTATAAGTCCCGGGACTATCTGATCGTGTCCGAGATCATCAATTTCGTCATGAGTTCAGCGTATCTACGCGAAATTATCAGGGAGTCGATGATCCGGTCGTTGTTCTTAAGTCAGTCGCCAAGAGAACCCACGATAAAAGTGTCAAGATCAACGACGAATAACCTTTGCCTCGAACTGCTCGGCAAGAGGACGATATTTACCTAATCTCTCCTGTTGAGCAGTCTGGAATACTTTCTCTCAGTTTTTAAAGGGAATGGTCACCTCGATGATCCTAATGATCTTGTCTGCTTCATCTCGCACATAAATATCGGGACGAAGAGACGCTGCTTCACCATGGGTGCCCTTGGCTATTTGGTTGATCGTGATGGTGCCGGGATAGTTTACCGCCGCTTTAGGGTCCTGCCGGTTGTTATGTTTATCAGCCTCATACCGAGACGGGCGTGATGGACGAAGCCCCAGTCGCAGAAGCGGTTGAAATTTCCAGTGCGGAGGAAGTGATCTGAGATGCGCTCTCTCCTCAACACCTCGAAACATCGGCACTGGTCGGGTTTTTCCTAAAGCTGCGCAGCATAATGCTGTGCCATGCGCTGTCGCAGGTGACGTATGATGTCACGCAGCGAGACATCGCTCCGGGCGTTGACGCCCCCGTGAACGGTTGATCATTCGTTGTCGACTGAGTGCCATTGCAGCTCGAGAGTGGTATTTAATCTCAGGGATGCTATGCGTACTCGTGTTCAGAATAAAAATGGGGCACTTGGCTTTGACAGTTCTAGCTCGTCAGAGAGATAAGCCACCAGCTCACTGTGAGTGGCTGGACGCTTTAACCTCTTGGCTACGGTCTCCCTCAGCAGTTGGTATGCCAGATCACTCACCGTGTCATCGCTTGCATGAAGCAAGCGATAAGCATATGATGCGGTGATGATATGGTGCTGGTCTGCTAGTGGGAGGAGGTCTGCAGAGGGAGGTCTAGCCACTTCTTGGCTGAACGCTTTATGATTCGATCTGCTATTGACAAGTACTCCCTCTCCATAAAAGGAGCCCTCTGTAGAATGAAATCAAGGCGCGACAGGAGGAAAGTTCCTACCGTGCCAAGCTTCTGTTATGGGGCTAGGAGGCAGGTGTCGATTTTTTCGACGTCGGCAATGAGTTCGCGTAAGCTGATGATGGGCGTCTGCCGTATTTGGTATCCCGTGGGGATAACCAGATGCGTGTATGCCTCACCCGAGGCGAGAGAAGGGACGGGCTTGCTTTGGAGGAGGAACACTGACCACGGGGCATTCTCGTCCTCTGTGCCACCAAGGTGCAGGCTTGCATACTTAGCGGCATTAAAGGAAAGGCCCGTAGGAAGCCTTTGTGCGATTTGCTAAAGCGCTTGTTTCATACAGCCCATCCCTTTATCCTGACGGTCAAGAGAGCTGCAAATAGCGTGAGGCACGTATTTCCAAGCGAGATAGGCTACCAATTATTAACGTCGCCTTTGCCCCCTTCTTATGGAGGAGGATGGTAGTCGATTCGTTCCACAGAGAGGGGAACTACTCCATGCGCAGCACGGCGTTGAAGAGAGCCGTGAGCACTTGTGAAGTTCTGATCAGGTATAGGAGGCCAGTCGGATTCTTCGTCCCTAGCCGCCGCTATTCGAGCAAAGTGCTCGTTCCACAGACTGACTGGTGATCCTCCAGCAGTCGTTGGACGGCGGGCTTTTTGTTAGAGCGATAGTGACTCTGAATGATGCCGAAGTATGCGAGAGGCTGCGCCTCACTATCTCTGAACGGGGTTGATCGGGAGGTGTTGGACGAAGAATTCGTGGAGTGTGAACGAATCACGTTCACTTTCCCTGCTCGCCTTCGCTGGCGAACGACGGATGTATAATCGTATCGCTAATTGCCGTCGCTAGTGTTCGATGCGGTGGGGTCCACCCACCGGATGAGTGTTGGATATCTCTATCCTGGCTGGTCATAAAATCATGGGTTGGGTATTCCTGTCAGCTCCTTGCTCGGTGACTATGGGTTCCCTCGAGATAGCTGCTGTAGCGGCTGCAGTATCGGCGTGTCATCATACCGCACAGTGAAATTTTTGAGAAAATTTAGTTGAAAAATCAGCTGTCTGCTCAATGTTAGACCGATCATAATAAATTTTTTTTTAAATACTCGTAATGGACAATACTTTTACGTATCACTGCTGCTTTTATTGATTATTCGAAAAAAAACTATCCTAGGAGATATGAATTTGCGAAGGTAAATGATTCACGAAATTTTGAAACTTTTTAAACGATAAAACCGATAATATCTTTACAAAAATGAGCTTCTAATATAAGTCAGAGAAGTTATTGGAGAATTTCCAAAGAGCAAAACTTGAATCAACCCTACTTAAAGGAGGAAACCTTTAATAAGTTGAAATAATTATGTTTTATCCGATCATAAATATTCTAAAAACCATTTGAACAAACGTATGCCTATAGTTATAAAATAATACTAAAATGAATGAAAAATTTTAAATTTATAAAGCTTAATTTAATTATTAAATGTAATTTTCGTTGGTTTATATACATTTATGTATCCCAAATAAGGGATCAGATGATTTTCAGTCTACATGTAGGTATAATATATTTTTTAATGGATATATAAAATTTGTTTATGATCATGTATGATTAAATCGTATAATACATAATTATTTCAACTTATTAGAGGTTTCTTCCTTTAGGTAGGGTGGAATCAAATTTTGCACTTTGGAAATTATCCAATAACTTCTTAGGCTTATATTGGAAGCTCATTTTTGTAAAGATATTACTGGTTTTATAGTTTAAAAAAGTTTCAAAATTTCGTGAATAATGTACCTTCGCAAATTCTTATCTCTTAGGATAGTTTTTTTCGAATAATCAATAAAAGTAGCAGTGATACGTGAACGTATTGTCCATTATGAGTATTTAAAAAGAAATTTATTGAGATCGGTCTAAAATTGAGCAGTCAGCTGATTTTTTAACTAAATTTTCTCAAAAATTTCACTGTATGGCGCTGCGGGAGAAGCGGACACGATTCTTTCATAGATCGCACGTCCCCTCGCCGTGTCTGCAGCCCTTGTCCATGTTATCGGTACAGCGGGGTGCTCGACGGAGCAGTGTGTGGTTACGATTTTTCGCGGGTATTTTTTCTCCGTGAGAGTGACGTAGCCACACAGCCGGCAACAATAATTGATATTATAGCCGGAGTGCTCCTCCTTTGTGCGGCTGTTGGTGATCGTGGACTTGGACAGAGAGGACAGACAAGCGGACCGTCCACCTGGGGGAGTAGATGGATAAGCAACTTACCTCCCTCTACTACTATCTGTTCTGCCATTCTATGTACACGGGTGATCGCAAAAAACCCGGATTTTAAAAATGAAAAAGGATTAAGGGCAGAAGGTCTGTGCAGCTGAAACGGGGTTCCCTGCAATTAGGCGTCCACCTATCAGACTACACTTTTGATCTTAGCTCATAGGAGCCGAGAAGCAATAAGATGAATAAGGGTTTAAACTTTCCATTATCTTTTTCAGAATTAAAAATTATTCATAATTTTTAAAGTTATCCTAGTTAAGCAACAAAAATATATTAAATATACATGAAATTGGCACCAAATAGTTTTTATCCATTTATGTTTTTTTGTAGCCTAACTTCAAACTACCATAACTAAAAGAAATTTAAAAAGAAATACTATAAAGAAATTTATAGTTTGCAATTATGAAAAAAGGGACGGAAAGTTAAGAAGTTTTTTTAAAGTTTTAATGTAACGTTTTTTGTGGATTCAATAATTAATAAAAAAAAATGAATATTTTTACAAGTATTTTTTTGACATTTTTTACATAAAGTCGATAACTTGAGTTAATCAATGCGTAGCACTTAAAAACATATCTGAATATATAACAATATCCGGTATGATCTTGATCTGAGATACTCTGATCTATCACAGTCTTCAAACGTCTGCGAAACGACAACTACTTTTCTTTTTCTTCTTTTGCTATTTTTGATACAATATCATAGGTAATTTCTATCCTTTTTAGATATATTTTATTCTATTATTTTATTTTATTCTAGTACTATATTTTATTTATTATATTATTTATTTATTATATTTTATTATATTATTATTTTATTCTATTTATATTTTATAAAAGTATTTTAAAGTAGTTTCAAAGTATATTCTTGAAGTTATTATTTCAACTCATATTATTTAAAGTTATCACTTCTGCTGAGCATCGTTTTTTTTAATAAATTTTTTATGTATAAAGTTTCCAAATTCAAAGTAAAAAAATATTAAAAGTAGAATTTCTTGCCGTAAATAACTATCAATATTCTTACTTTTCTAATTTATACAAATATATATTGATATTATTATTATTATTATATATTATTATATATTATTATATATTATTATAAATTATTATTACTATACATTGATTTAAAATTTTAGGAACACGTGTTTTTTTCATGAAAAACCATAAATAAAGAAAAATTGAACAATTTAAAAATTTTAAACTGCTTAGTTAACATGAAATATACTAGCTGAAAGTTCTTTTTATGTTGCTCTGTACAATGAGAAAAATGTCGTAGGAACGACGTTGCTAACTACATATAGTAATTTTCATATTGAAGGCGAAAAGCTAAGAATTTATTATTATTTGTTTTTTTATTCGATTTTATGTATATTTTCTATGGTATTTGAAGAGAGAAACACTTTATATATTTATATTATTAAATAAAGAATAACATTAACGAATAAAAAAACAATTTTTTTTACGGCGGTTGGATTTGATAACGGGACTTTTGGAACAGCAGGCGGCCGCTCTAACCACGTACCCGCACAAGACCTTTTACGTGTAAAATTTTGGAACTGATATATTAGCTGCACGTATTAATTGTAAATAAAGTTTAAATAATAATATGCTAATAATTATCTATTAGCGTTACATGAGTTTGAAAAACATAAAATATTCTAAATTACAATTGATATAGTATAATAGCTTTATGTGCATTGAAGAATAAAAACCCTTTCAAAGATAACATAACATTAAAAATCACGTGGAAAAATTCACGAATCAGCTAACAGATGAAATAAATTTTGCTATGTTGTCATAGAACTCAATAAACCATGTGGAGAAATTCGTAAATCTCCTATTGAATGCTATAAATTTTGTTACGTTTATAAGAATTGTTGCTATGTTATGTAGCAAAAGCAAAAATATACTAAAATTTGCTATAAATCGAGTACATCTCTCAACTACTATCGAAAATAGCAGTTTTTGTTAGATAGGGGAGACTGGGGTAAAACCGTATACTTTCTGCAAATTGTTAATTAAAAAAAAAATTAACAAATAATAACGATATTAGAGTTGTTTTTAGTTTGCTTTTGTCTACCTGAAAATCGATTTAATTAACCAGAGAATTATTTATAAAAAATGTTATTAATAATTTACGAAAGTATCCCGTGGTTTTACCCCATTATTTAGCACATTTTCTAATATACTTGCGCATTTCTATACCAAAAACAAAACAACAAAATTAATATATATGTTGTGTGAACAACACGTTAAATATTTATTACGTATTATTTTATGTATATTATTACTTATTTTATGATTACATTGAAAAAATAGGAAATAAACTATCGGATTTTACCCCATTTTAAAGTATCCGGTTTTACCCCTAAGTTAACAAAAAAAGTAATTATTAATTTTTTACAATTGGAAATAAAATTAAGAGCCAGAACAACGCGTACCTATTAGTTGTAATAAACATTATAAGGCTATCTACTTACCGAAAGGATATGTTGCTCCCAGGAAAATTACAGACACAATGACTGTTGCGATAAACACAATCTCGCTAGTTAAGAAATATTTGACTTCATCTGAAGTCAACAGTAAACTATTGTTGATATAGCTGTTGCATGCGAAATGATATTAGGGATACTCTTAAAGAGATACTACATGTATAATGTAGATGGCACTAGTATCAACCCATGAAACTGACAATTCCGGTTTTATCCCAGTATATGGTTTTGCCCCAGTCTCCCCTATATAATAAAATTTCCTACGTCATTTTTCTCAATGTATTATAACTTTTTTATTGACAGAAACTTACTACATTAAAAAAAACAACTGGTATACAAATTTTTTACAAAAAATTCAATTAATTATGTGCAAAAATATCAAGTGATATAATAAAAAAAACATTATCATTTTTAATGAAATGACGCGTTTTTAAGGTAGCATGAGCGGTGAGAGCCGTATCAAGCTAGGGGTCCCGGGAAGGGCTTTCTGATTTTACCAAATTTAATGATTAAATTTTAATAAGAAAGATGTATTTTTATTTCTAAAGATGTTAATATAGAAACTGTACCTATTAAATATAAACTAAAAAGAGAATTAGAAATTTTTCTATCGTTTTAGATCGGGGTGCTGTTACACGAAGAAAATATTAGTTTAAAAATTATAATAATAATTTCTGTAAAAATTACCATCTGGGGTAGGGAACGCAGCCACATACTGACAATTTATATTTTTTACAACCCACATGGTAATCTTGATGAGTTTTTAAATTTTACTCTCCTGGTTTACAAAATTTACTAGATTTCTATCGTATTCCTATTGAAAATAAATACGTAATTTATTTACGTAAATTATTTACGTAAATGTTTACGTGCCAAATTCGAACTTTTCG
>JAWWEQ010017163.1:0-33559 GCA_035583055.1 Torymus tubicola
ACACACACACACACACACACACACACACACACACACACACACACACACACACACACACACACACACACACACACCGATAGTATACATTATACCATCTCCCACATCTATACGGTTAAACTAACGAGCAGCCGCTCATTCATTAACGGTTACGCTCGCCTCGGGGCTAATTTTCAATTATACACTTAGAGAGTATATATACAAATATAACGCACTAGCGCGCATAATTTTGACAAATCGATGTAGCATTCGTCTCTCTCTCTCTCCTCTCGTCCCGTTAAAATTAATAGCCGCGGCCTATGTGCTGTAGTCATATATACCATCATCGTACAAAAGGTCCCCTCGAGCTCATCCGCGTCTATATAAGTTCCGTTGCACATCGCATATATGTGTAGGGTCATAACAGTTGCATGAAACGATCCGCCGGTTTTAGAAATCACAGGAGGAGGCAAGTGAAATGCCATAGCGAATTATCTTCGCACATATGTATATATACGCATCCATTGCGGTTCATCTTCATTTGTGTGTGTATATATATATATATATATATATATATATATATATATATATATACGGAAGCTAATATAACTTGGGAAATTTTTACTTTCACGCAAACAATAGTGTAATAATGCTTTCGTTGTTATACGTTATCGCATCATATATATATAAACGTGCGTATGTGTGATTGTGTTCACAGGGCGCCAGGTGGCGAGCTGCAGATGGTGCTGGATCGGGATGAGATACCAGAGGAGCGGCAGGTGGCCAAGCTCCTTAGACAAATCCTCGACGGCGTGGCGTTCCTACACTCCCTCAACGTTGCCCACCTCGATATTAAGGTAAGAGAAAACATTCGCTATATATAGCGCTGATTCTTTATTTATTTTTCTCGTGGTACCGCACGTACTAGTATATAATTACTCTACGTTTGCTCCTTACTTACGATTATTATTATTATTGTTATTAATGAACTAGGCAGGGTAAGTTATTGACGGCGTGTGTATGTACAAGAATTTCGCAACCTATTGTACATATATATACACAGATACATAAAGATACATAACATACGTATATGTATATAATAGTGTACAACTCGCACGTGATCGAGCCGCGCGATCACGTGGCGTTATAATAGTGACAAATTTTAAAGGAATTTTGTCGCGCAAATGTTTAATCAGCGCGCGGTATATACGACTACATCGTCGACTCTTCTTCCACACACACACACACACACGACGTCATTATCACTATACAATTTTCTTTTCCTTGTCGCTGTGTATAAAGTTCAATTCGAACGGAACCGTTCTCTCTCTCTGTATATATATATAAACTAACATTTTTTTTTCGTCAAGTCTACCTGTACTCATTTTGCCCTTGTACATAATAGAACGCACATATGCGTGGGAGTGTATAGCAAGATATATATACATGACGCATCGAGACAGATTATCCGTTATGATAAAATTTTGATAAATCGGACGGTTGCCTCTATCTCCCACACCAGTTTAATATACCGATCCGTGACTCATTGTTAGCAACGCGCATGAGGCAGCAGCAGCAGCCTGCGAAAAATTGGAGCACCTATATTATATATACCTGACACGAAGCCAGCCACAGACGTTTGCTATTTCGGATACAGCACGCATGCATACGGTTCTTAGACAATGTCGTTGTGTATATATGTATATAAAGACGCAGTGCGACGGCTTATCGATTGTGTGTGTGTATGTGTGAATACATGTATCGACGAGTCGCTAGATCACGTTGTACGTTTTATTTATATATATATATATATATATATATATATGCACACATGTATGTATGTATGTATGTGTATAATGGAAACCGAGCGCGTGAGGTAGCTGTATATAGGCCGAGAGCCAAGGCGATCCGCTTTCCTATTTTAAATAATATATACCTACGCATATTCGCGCGCTCGTGTGCTGAGCTATAGCCTGTGTCTCGCGCGATGCAGTTACGGTAACTTTCAGACGCGTATCTACTACGTGGTTTTTCTTTCTTTCTTTTTTTTCGTCGCACAGTCGTATAAGACAGTTTTTTCGGTTGTTTACGTCGAAACGGAATGATTATTATTAGGAGTTATTAAAACGCTATATGCGACGATGCACTTAGTAGTTGCGTAATAACTTTGCAGTGCTATTTGCGAAGTAAGTATATGCGTTACAGTTGCAGCTTTTATAACAGTGTATACGAATTGCTGTGTACTAATTTAATAAAGTCACGCGTGTAGCTTTCTCTTGTTTTGTAAACATGATCGCGGTCGTATATATACAATAACAAAATTTTTTTTTCCTGCGTGGAGAAGCGCCGCATGTCACAATATATAATTATAATTAAACAACATATAATGCTCGAAACAAATATCTTATCGACCACGATAACGCTTACTAACGTATATATTTGTATTCTTTTAGTCACAGCATCGTTTTTTACTGCAAATTTTCCGGTACCGCTGCGATAACGACGAAAAAAAAAAAATTCGATAAATTTTTGTTTCAAAGCATCGCATAAGTACAATATATACATACTTCCTGCGAAATATTTTCCAGACTCCTGGCACCCTCGATACTCGAATACACTCATTAAACAAAAAAAAACTTCCCCCAACGCGTCAACCTCAAAGCGATATCCGCCGACTGCAAGTATAATACCCGCACCACAATCAATGCAGTCTGCGTATATATATATGTATATATAACGCGTGACCCGCAATACTGCAATCCAATTACCAAGCTGAAGCTTTGTATATATATACGTATATATATAGGTATTACACGCGAAAGTGCTGCGCGCACACGTGCATTATGATACTACACGCCGCGGGTACACCCGTAAGTTTGTCGTGTGCAAGGCCTTGTACATATACTTCCAGACAGCATTGAACGTTATGAACTTTAACGTTAACTTAATTAATACTTAGCCAACGGTCTCTATGTTTGCTTTGCCCTCCAAGGGCGTCGATTAATAATGTGTAATATATATATATACACACGCGGTTCTTTCAATTCTTGATTAATCATCTCCACGCGCGGGGTTGCAGTTTTTTATTTTGCATCCTTCCTCCCTCGGCTCACATTATATGAACTATAATTTTTCAATTGTCCGAGCAATGGAAATCAATTACAACAACGACGTGTGCATACTCCGGCTGCGGTATACTTAATAAATTAGCGCAACGTATATAACAACGTTTGTCGGCACGCTACCGAGTTATTTATTCATTTATTTTTCTTATTCAATTGAACGCGATTCCTGCGTATATATGTTGGTATATGAGAGACAGTACCGAGGGGATAAATAATGTGAGAAAAGTTTCTTTCGATATTGATCGATACAAGCATGGTTCCTGTGCGGTCGGAAGATTTTTCGAAAAGCCGAGTAGCAATTTTCGGAGAAGAATTTTAATAAAGAATTAATTAAGAACGATAGTATATAGAAATGTATAATTTAGAAGATTTATCATTTTTTTTTAGATTTCCGCTTTTTTTCTCTCTCTCACCAAAATCATCAAGTACCGGAAAATATTAATGAACCCATTACCGTGGTTTTTCATATATAGATACACTGAATATAATTTTAGGAATAACTAATAGCTTATAGATTAGAGCTACCGTACATCTATATATACGTAATAATTTAGCTTTCCAAAATTCCCTGAGGGCAAATAAAATCATCACCGTCGTCTCTTTACCAATCCTAATAAATCGTCACGCCCTTTCTTTGATCAACCGGCATTTCCCCGACGATGACGACGTCTCATTCCGGCAGTTGCCTCTCACTTCTCTCTCTCTATATATATAGCTTAAGGTGCAGCACGCGTGCACTGCACGCACCTTCTCCTAAAGAATTTGTATACATACGTATAAATCAATCTACCAAACTCGCGCCTATAAGTAATATGTATATACACACCGAAGCAAGAGAAAAAGGGACACACGGGTGCCGGGTCACGACCTTGTTCCGCTTACACCGAAGCCGTCGGCCTGCACCTCCCGTTCACCTAATACACATCGATATACTCGATGCCTGTTGTATGTGTATATATATATATATATTCACATGTTCGTCGGTTCTACAACCACGCGCTATCGAATTAAGCAAATATCTGCAGCTATTTGCTCGCGTACATATAGAAGGTACCATAAAGGTATATAATAAAGTAGTATAGTATGCATACACACATACACACACACGTATACATAGATAAGATAAGAGATATAGCGGTGTCAAAGTACAACCGAGCCCGCGCGTAATAGTCTCCGCGCTGCGTGAACGCGCATTTATATTGCGAAATTAATATAATATTATTGTCAAGCTTTGGTTCCGTACGTGCGAGTTTGATCGATAAATGTAAGGGGTGAAAATTCAATTGTTTGCGTACACATATGATAGATTCAGATTGAGATTATTTTTTTTTATTTCGTATGCGTATATGTAAGTATACATGAAATCGCGAAAATCGCGCCAAGCGTTGTACTTATGTCGTCGTGTGGTATTATCAGCTGCTGTGGGTAGATAAGACGACGAAGAGATAATAGACGTCGGTCGTATCGTGCACGTTTTCGCGGCAACGATGCGCGATGCTTTCGACAGGCATAATTTTCACACTCGCTACTATACAAAGGCGTTTTCGTGGTAAATAAATATTTAACAGCATTCCTGGGAATTGTCGAAATTTATGACGTCGCGATGTGTGTGCGCGTTATATACGTGTGGTTTAGGAATTCGACGATGATAATTTTGATAACAGTCGGGTCGCGTGATATTACTCGTTATTTTTATTTTTCGTTAGCAATCTTTTATTTTTGCGTTATAAGAATATACGTCGTCAAGGCTCGACCGATTTATTATCGCTAATCAAACACACCGTGTATACAAGATCCCCTCGAAGGGCAACTCTGCCGATATAACTCATCCGAAAATAGAACCTCACTACTACTCGCGAAGAAAGAAAAAAAAAGAAGAATGAAGAAAAAAAAATGTGCAAACAAATGTTTCTCTACTCTCCGCGCTAAAAGAGGGTGCAACGAATCGCCTCAATTAAATCCGCTATTTATCGTTCCACATTCGCGTATCCTTTCCACTCCTCCAGTTGTGTAGACTATGCCGATAAAGAACACCGTAGGAGGCCTGTATATATATACGTCGCTCTCTTCTTGTAATAACAGCGAATGCGCGCGCGCGCGCGATGGAATCGATTATTTAACAGGATTTACCGCGCGAATTTTCATACGAAATTGCGCGCACACGACCTTTTGGCGTTATATATATATATATATATATATATATATACACACACACAGAGAGAGCTGTGTGGAAGAACAATCGCGCGCGTGCGCGCAGGGTGAGCGTGGGAAGAACGCCAGGCGTGAAAAAAGTAAAAAAAAAAACAGAACGAAGGAGAGCCTTGAGGATTTTAACTCTTATGGCGCGCGAGCGCGCATACTAAAAATAATACGCGAGAGAAGAGGAGGAGGAGGAGGAGGAGTATGTAATAATAATTGATTAATTTTCCTTGGTGCGGCGGGGAAGGTCGCATACGAGAGTATATGCAGAGATCGAGGATTTCGAGGCAGACGACGACGATTGGCTTCTTTGTTATACGACGACATTATACCTTTTTTTTCTGCGCTTTCTTTTTTTTTAATTATTTCGGAAACAAGTGCGTTCATGGATCTTTGCGCATTTGTCATACCTCTCTGTGTTATTTTTTACCTATATACACCGTAATAAAAATATTTCTAGAAAACGCTTTTTTTTCTCTCATTCGCGCATGAGCAATAAAAGAAAGAAAGAAAAAAAAAAGAAGGAACGAGATATTATTGCCGCAACACTCCGCGTATATAGCATTCAGGCATTTCACCCGACGCACGAGAGTCGTAAAAAACTAGATTTCGAATACCCGAGGAGATTACCACTGCGCGTGCGCTCATTCTTTTTTTTTTGTATGTCAATATAAATCCGCCGTGCTCGCTACTGTGCGTTATATACTTTCGAAGTGGTATAAAATCTCTTATATATATATATGTATACCGGTAGCACAACCGTCGCCGACGTTGACTTTCATAAAAACTCGGAGGATTCATGCTTATAAACAGGCCACGCGCGTATTATACACGTCGAAACCAATTATATATACCCGATAGATATACATAGACACACACACACATATATACGTGTATGTTCTATACTGTAGTGTAGGTCTTAAAATCTTAAAAAAGAAATCGAAATCGTAAGATTGCCCTTTCATTTGCATCGTGTGTGCTCTATGCGCTGTGAGAAATTGAGGGCGCGTGCCCGTTGCATTGACAATAAGCGACGATGACGCCTTGGATTCATTTCGATAAATGAGATTTTACATGTATATATATATATATATATACACAGACATGCGCGTGTACAATCGCTAAACGGATTTCGGTTGTGAGGATCGTTATAAACGGATTGGGCGAACGACGCGACGTCGAATTAATTTAATAAATCGAGACATTCTTTTCACCTCAGCGATCCAATTACCAATGTATGTGTATATATATATATGTGTGTGTGCGAGCGCAGGTGCGGCTGCCTTAATTCGAAAATAATCTTTCTCTCTCGCTGGGTAACATACTTTCGAAGGTGTGTGTGTATATACGCAGTAAGGGGGTATAGGTGCCTACGAATTTTGTGATGGTTTTTTTTTTGTGTGTATATGGTATGAGTATTTCATGCGGGATGGGAGAGCGAGTAATGGGAGCAATGAGTGATAAACGGTTCGGTATCTCCCGAAAATCCATCGTTGAATTAACAGTTATGTATATATACACGTATACGTATATATATATGTATACCAAAATCGACGAGAACGGATAATTTAATGGCACTTAACCTCGCTCTCTCGACTACCAAAGTCGTTGTTTTGCGTATATACAAAAAGCGTAATTAAAAAACGGTTCTTCGATACGCCACTGCGTATAATCAATCGAGCAAGTGGTCTTATATATATATATATATATATATACGCTACGGGAAAATTACAGTGTTTCTCGTCCCAAGAATTCTGGAACACTCGAAATATCGTTTACCTATATATAAAATACTAAATATATATTTTCCGTAAAATTAGCTTTTACAGAAACCATTAATAGCAAACAAAAACGACAAATATAACAGAAGATAATTATTATTTTATCATTTATTTCCTCTAACCTCCGAACCACCAAACAAAATACACTATACGTTTCTACGTTATTACGTAAACCCACACATATATATGCGACACTACAACCGCGTGCGAAACCTGGCCCTCGTTTGCCGTCGCGTGAAATTCGTCGGCAAGTGCAATGGCCCGAGCGGCGCCCGCGGAGATATTTCTAGTTGCAGAATGCAGCGCGCGCGCGTGCCTCTGCGTGCGCGTTCGAAAATAGGAGGAAACACCTCAGAGGGGGGGGCCGAGCACATGCGCGCCACGCGAGCTTTTTCGGGGGTACATAAGTATATGTGTATATGTGTGTTCTTGTTAGGGGAGAATGGATAAGATGTAGGTTTAGTGATAATAAAGGTAAAGTGCTGCGGAGAATTATATCTTTGAGGTTTCGTGAGATATGTGTGGAGGTAAGGGAAGTGTTTTTTTAGCGATAAGGAGGGGATTTGGGAAGAGATTTATTGTACGATATATTGATATGATGATTGGCAATTGAGGACGAGAAATTGTTTTTGGTTGTTGATTTATAATATTTGTGGATTAATATAGGATATTATGACAAATTCGTGTCTTGCAAAAACGACGGTTTTGCGAACGATACAAGAAATGTATAATGTGCGCATGATTAAATTAACTTTACAACCGTAAATATTAGTAAGAACTCGACAAGCGAAACATGAAAAATATTGTTAATATTATACATAACGAAACAGGTCACGCTTTGATATCTGATGTCTCAGCTGATTATATATAGCAGACACTTTTGTCGCAATTCTTTCGCTTCATTATTAATTTATCTTGATTGCCGAGAAAGATACAACAGGTACATACACATACACACACTCGCACCGTGATGTCATATTGCTAAAATGCACATCATGAGATCATCCGGTCTTTTTCCAATCGTCATAGCGGTTCTTCGACATTTTATCACTGTACGGTGAAAAAGAGGGAGGGGAGAAATTTCTTTTAACTATAAATGCTATATTAATAACCTGACTATTTGTTCAATCGAATCAAAGCAAATTAAAAAAAATATATGTATTATCTGCAGCGATTTGCGATATAAAAATATTATCGTTCACTCGCCGTCAATAAACTTTCCTAACACATACATAACTCGTTTATTCGCATAAAATAAAAAAAAACCTCGAACAAGGTTTTATACATATTTATCATTTATCTGTTATACCTAAAACTAAAGTAATGCTTTCTTTTGTCCATTTACAGCCTCAAAATCTCGTCCTGACAGGCGAGTTCCCAGACTGTGATGTTAAACTCTGCGATTTCGGCATCTCCCGGTACATCAGCCACGGCGCCGATATCCGTGAAATCCTGGGCACGCCCGACTATATAGGTAAGCCAACCACCATATATATATACACACACACACACACACACAAAACCTCATACTCTATACCAATGGAAAATTTCATATCCTCTTTGCTTGTCCCTCACGCGTCACCCACGACTGCTCACGCTTGTATTATATATATATATACTTTTGTCCTATTCACTCGGATCGACCTATAGGGGCTATATAACCAAAAACAACGTCTCCCCTCCTACGTTTCATTCACGCACAATACACACAAAACACGTATACACCAAGTGTCATGCATTATTAACGAGGCGGTATTATATACGCACGCTCTTTCTCGCTTTAGCTCCGGAAGTACTGAACTACGAGCCGATAAGCTTGGCGACGGACATGTGGTCGGTAGGCGTGCTTCTCTACGTCCTGTTAACGGGCTGCTCGCCGTTCGGCGGTGACACTAAGCAAGAAACCTTCTGCAATATCAGCCGATGCAAGCTTGACTTCCCGGACGACCTCTTCGAGGATGTTTCCGAGGAGGCGCAAGACCTCATACGACGACTTATCGTTAAGAATCCAAGGTAAGCAAATTATTGTCTATTTTTAGGTTGCTCTAGAGAGAAAAGAGAGTTTTCTTTTCCTTTTTTTTTCTTTTCGTGACTGGGATACTGATATATTTATTATGCGCGCGTGTAGAGTATTGGGTTAAGTGGGTTGGAAGGACGGTTGTTGAACCGGTGCTTTGGAGTACGTATATACGTATGTGTATATATATATATATATATTTGGATGGAATTATGGTGTGTGGTATATACTATAGCGATAGAAAAGTTCATGCATACATATACATACGTATAAACGTACGTTACACGAAAATTTATGCGAGCGTAATGCATCTAGTCCAAGACCTCCTAACGCACTTATGTACAGACGTGTGCACGCGCTTAATTTATATATCGAGAAAATACATTATGGAGTAACGCGGCGCGTGAAATTCGGTCGGTGAAAGTTTGATAATATAATCCCAAAACCCATAACGCGCGCGCGTATACGTATATACATATATATGTATGTATTCATTCTAATGCATCGTACGCTCGACTTTGTCTACTATAACTAGAACAACAACGTGTACGCGTGTATATAATTAAAGCAAGAGAAAAAAAGGAGAAGAAACACGGGTCGAGTAATCACTTGTATATAATAATATAAAAAGTTCAGGTCACACCTACCGAGAACTCTATGTGTATATATATATAAACAAGTATAACAATCACATCAAAGGGAAAGTGTATAAAAAAAATTCTACTTTAATTACCCCCACAGCGAGCGACTGTCGGCAGCTGAGTGCCTGCAACACTCGTGGTTAGCCAAGTTCGAGGAAGAAGAGTCGCTGTCCCTCTACGTCTCGGAACCCAATCAGATCGTGGAAATGTCTGCTCCATCGGCAACAGAAGAAGATGATGATGATGAGGAGGAGAACAAGATGGTGGTGGTAATAGCAGTTGACGAGATTGCCTGTGATAATAACCTGCCGGTCGAGCAGCAACCGCTTAGCGAGTTGGAAGAATCGACGATCGAGGAAATGCTGTTGGCACTGGACGATCAGGAACAGCCGGCAGCTGAAGTTGCGACTGAACTAGTTGAAGGTGAAAGCATCGCGTGCGAGGTGGAGACTGAAATGAAACCTGAGGTGAAGATTGGCAAGGATGAGGATGAAGAAGTGACCCTTAACATCACAGAGTCAATCACGGAGAGTAATACAATCGAACCTGATGGCAGTGTTAATATCACCGTGAATATTGAGACATCCACGAAGCCGCGTAACAAAAACACAAGTTTGCCCGTTGGCACGAGTGACACCGAGTACGTGTACCTTAGGAAATTGAGTTCGACAGTACCAAGGGCATCGCGGAACAGTAACAGCCATCATTTCAACGGTCTGTCGTCTGAACGCCGGAGTAACTTCAAAAGGAGCATGGATTTCCTCGCGAGGAAGTTCTCCGCCAGTGCGGATCTCCTTGAAGCCCTCGACGACAGCGTCCTCGAGATGGAAAGTGCGTCCAGGAGGTCGTCAGGTATGTATCATCACCAACCATCTTCTCCTTCTTTTACATATCCTATATATCTAACATAAGATTATTTCCTCAACCACCACAGTGAACGCAACGTCGTCTATAGGCGAGGTGTTCAAATGCACGCCTGTATTCATCCTGGGCGAGGAGCAGCAATGCAGCGACAGCGGTTCCGACACTGTATCCGAGATCTCGACCGACAGTTCGTCCGACCGTAGTAGTATCTACTCGGACGATTCGCTCGACTTTATCCTCTACGGGAAAACACCACAAGGTGGTCGTGTCAGTTTTCCCTTCAGCGCAAGCGAGTCACACAGTTGGAAAGCTCGTAACCACGGGGTTAGCAGTATTGCCAGCAGTACATCCAGTAGTCAAGATAGCTTGAGACATGGGCCACGTGTCTGGCCGCGCGAATGCAACGGTGTCGTCAGCAAAGCCCTCAGTCGTTTCACCACGGGTAGCGATCATGTTGTACATCATCATCATCATTACTCGACCTTAGGCGCCGGTACAGTTCTCAAATCAACGACTTCGCCTATTATGAGCGTCAGCGCGAGCTCGAGCACCAGTAGCAGCAGCAGCAGCATAAGCAGCCTCACATCGAGCTCGATGACCAGGAGTAAGTATTTATTCCGATTTTAGTTCATACAATAACATTATAAGGAACTTCGAAGATGAAGCATTGTTATTTTTTTTGTTACTTAACACCGATAAAGAGAATGTGCTCGTGTGCACGTATATAATGTATAGTATATAAGTTAGTGGTCTGATAGTTTCGACATATCGCGCGGTGATCGTGGAAGCATTAATCATATAGCAGGAAAGTCCATTTGTCATATATATATACGCGCGTTTGTTTCCGCGTGTATACGTGAGGGTCTGAGAATGTGTGATCTAATGAGTTATCTAATGACTTGCTGTTATAGAGTGTCGTAAACGGTTCCGAAAACTTTTCACAGGAAGTCGAGTTAATGTTTACTGTTCTAATATACATAGAGCGCGTGCGTATATATATATATGACAGAGATAAGGGGGAACTTTTGATGTGGAAACGCGAGCGCGGGGATCTGTTTCTTAATAGCGTATATTGTGACTTTGAATTTCAATTGAAGAAATCGATCGTTATTCATTTTCTCGATAACTGTACATACGTATATAAATGGACTAATATACTTGATACCTATACAATAATAATTAACAATCAATTATACATTCTATATATAAATGAAAATTATATATTCTTTGTTCGAGACGACCAATACTAACAATGAATTTGTTTTTTTACCTTTTGTTTGCAGCGAGCACGACTCGTAGTATTACTGGACTCGAGGCGCTGCGCAACCGGGGCGAGAACCTGGTAGTGATCCGCGAGCCAGTACGTGCCGGCCGTTACATGCGCTACAGTGAGGTGCAATGCGAGTCCGTCCAGGCGCGTATACGAAGATTCCAAGTACACGGCTCCTCGTAAAAAAACAAGCGAGTCTTTATATACACGAAGAAAGCAAACGAGAGAGAGAGAGAATAAGAAGAATAATTCGTATTTTGTAAATTATATATAAACACACACACACACGCGCGCGTGCGTCGCGGTCCCATTGTACATAGATTGAATTATATTATTATTATTATTATTATAACGCGCGTGCTGTCGATGCGATTCGACAGACGCGCATATTGCTGCTACTGCAAGCTTAACTAATTTAAAAAAGAGATGTATGAATGACGAGTATGCGTTGTTGTTTGTTGTCGTTGTATGTGTATACGCTTAGCGCGCAGGCGAGTTCTGTCTTACCGAAAAAAAAATAAATTATACGCCGGTTCTTCCAATTTTGAAGAACGTCGCGGGAGTCTTTTACTGTATATACTGCGTGCGATATCGTTGGGATGTGGTTATAAGCATTTTGACGATTACACGGTTGCCGATGTACAAGAAGACCTCGCGTCGAGGTGTGTTGAATTGTTTTAATATTGATTGACAATGTCGAAACTACATGAATTTTAATAGCGGACCAGGTTCCTATTAAAGTTAAGGTAGCTTCTTTCCATGCTGATGAATTATTTTGAGAATTTCAATTCCCCCCTTCCTTTTTTTTGTCGTAAGAAGCTGATTTACGCTTGCGCTCTGAGCGCACTGGTGTGTACATAATTATATATGTAATAACTATATTATACGTGAGATGACGGTGTATGTATGCGTGGAAGAATGTATTTCGCACATGTGTTCAACAAAAACGTGAGTGTGTTCAAAGAACAATACGCGCGCGTGTGTGCCTGCGTGCGTGCATGCTATTAAAGGTCTATTATTATATTATACATATATATAAAACAGAAAAGAAAAAAAAGAGTAAATTAAATCTGCGGACGGACAATCATGGTTTATCCGAGAGAAGTTTGCCGATTCCTCGATAGAGACTTAGAGACTGATTTACTTCTGTGACCCCCCTCCCCCTTTATCCGCTCACTAAAACCCCCCCGTTTATTAATCCGTTCGGCTAACATTATGTTGTACTTGGCTTCGCGCGCGATTACGTGCGTTTAACGTGAAAACAAAAAGAAATGGCAAAAGAAAGCGAAAAATATACATATGATGTTTGACCAAACGATGTGAAAAATAATATAGTGCCTTGGTGTTTCTATTAGACACTGGAAAATCAAAAAAAGCAGAGACAGAGAAAAATTATTTTGTATGTGAAATTGCACAATTCTGCTCGCGTGCGTGCATTCGTGGCAGACGCACATATATAAGATTTTCCAGTGTTTACGCTCTCACACATACAAACATTAACACACAAACATAGTGAAAAAGAAATATCATTCGAAACGCGCTTTATATTCATACACGCGAAAAACCGAAGCACGACGATGTTTTGAAAAATTCATGAATCCTCGATTTTTCTTTTGGTTCGTATTTATATATACGCGTATAGCAGTCGCGATGCATGTAACGCGCTGTTTATCCATTGTTTGTCTAAAAAAAAAAACAAAAAAAATATGTATCGTGCTTTGGTTTGACGCGTCCGTGCAATGTCGATCGATCGAAATCTCGAAGATCTTGATGTTCGCGCGCACCGTGACTTGAATATACATAACCGCGCGAGTGCAAAATTTAGAATGGAGGAAAACCAGTCGTCGGTGTCGATCGATCGAATCAGATCGATCGATCTACGACAACGCGCATCCTTTTTACGTAACTTTCTCGCGGTCTCTTCGAAAGTGCCTTGCAGCTCTTCGTTATTTACTCCCCTAGCGTCTCTTAATCTTTTTTTTTTCGTTGTTCTGCATATCGCAGTACTGTCACACACATACATACACATGCGCGACTTGGTGGCATACAGAAAGATGTATTTACAACGTACAGACGTGCGCGTGCGCTCTTGATCGTCGAGATATTTATTTTTTTTCCTAATTCTTTCGCGCCGATCAAGATTCCTTTGTAAAGTATGTGAGATTGAAAATTCAGAGCAAGAGCGGCCGCCAGTCAGGCGGAATTTACTGTGTAAAAGTGGGCGAGTTTCACGAGCCTCACGAGCATATTTTTGTTTCATTAAATGAAAATTCGCTCCGTAATAATAATTAATTGTAACTCTATAGTGAAATGTAGTCTTGCCGGGACTTGTGCGCCACTCTTGCTCCGGGATTTTTTTCCTGCATGTACGGCGAAACGGAAGCCGCGGGAATCGGACGCGTGAGTCTTTCACTCGGCGATAATGTCACGCGTTATCTCCTTTGGAAATGGAAGGAAGCAGCAGCGCAGCGCGTCTAGTGTGTACTGTAATGCTATATACTTGCTAGTCATATAATTACCCGATATCACTCTGCAACGCTTTGTATATTAATTTCGCTTCTTTTGATTCTCGTATATGTTTTTTACGATATATATATTGTTACATTTACGTCCGAGAGATTTTGCCTAACTACGTTAGTGTTCGAATCGAACTTATATGTATTATGCTTGGTTTTATATTTTTCATTCTCGTCGACGCGAGTACACGCGCTCATTGGCCCCGGTGCTAACGAGCGATGTTGTGACGCATATCGACGAATCGTAGTAGCTGCAGCTCGGATTTTGTAAATGCTTTGTACAACTCTTTATTTCGTTACGCCCCTTTTTTTCTTTTTCTTTTGATTTCTATTGTCGCCTTTGAAGGAAAACATTTCCTATCCTCCCAGGAGGATAGCGTCAGAATGTATAACGTTTGCGATATTTTCAGTTGGAAGTTTTGTTATTTATCGTTGATAATTCAATTGCAGACGTGCAAGTTAAACAAAGAATTTTTGTGATCGGTCTCGATTTGAAACCCGCGTAATTTTAATAAAATATTTTAATTATTACCATACGATTATATTTAATTCTAGTATAAAAAAGCTATTAATTTAAATTAAAAAAAAGAATATTTATAAACGTGTATTTTGTAAAATATTTATTTTTATTCTACTTAACTACAAAGTTATATATTTGTAATTATTAAGAATTATTTAATAAGATATATCGTTGTTTCCTATTTGTACATAAATTAAATAAAATTTTTTTTAAATTAAATAAAATTTTTTTTAAATTAAAAAAAAGACTAGTCATCGCAGAATTCTTTGTTTAAATCGAACGTAAAACTATAATATTGGCGTTGTAGAATGGAGCTGAAAGAAATGAAAATTTAGGGAAAACGAAAACAAAAAAAGAGAGAGAGAAACAGAGAGACATACATACATATACACACACTGAATCCCCTGAAGAAAGTTGATGTCACGTTCGGACTATACTAAATGTCAAGCCATCTTGTTACTGCCGTCGCCACCGCTGCCACCAAGTTGCTTGTGTGGATATATGCACATATGTATACATAAGCGCGTTCGCTCGATAGAGTCAAAGTCATGATTGCGGACTTTTACGAGCCCCGCTGTCGTCGTCTTTATGTAGACGTCGAGCGAGAAGCAGCCGCAGGGTTGGGCATACTTAATTACTTCGGAAGAAAACGTCTTTTGTCCATAATAAGTTCTCGTTCTGTTAGGAAGCAATTATGCGCGCGTTATATAGCGAGCGTCTATTATTTCTCGCGCCAAAAATGTTTTTCTCCTGTAGAAACAGACTTACACACACGTTGTACATTTGTAAGATAGATGCGAATTCGTTGAATGATGTTCTATATTTTCTTTTCTTTTTTTAATTTTTACAAAAGAAATTTTTTTTTTCATTTTAATATATTTGTAATATGAATTTGATACCGTTTTATAATTATTGTATTATGTTGAGAATATCTGCATGCCTCGAGTATCATGCAGCGAGTGTGTTATATGAGTTTAGGAAAATGAAAAATACTCTTTAAAAGAGTATAAATGAAAAAATAGCAATGTGAATTGCGAATTCGAAAAATCCTACGATTTTTATGTAAATTTTAAACGATCATTGTTCTAATCTATATTATTCTATTCTATTATAATTTCGTCTATAAGTATTTATATTAACGTAATTTTTATATTTATACTCTTTTAAAGAAATCGTCGCCAAAGCGCACTGTAAACGATAATTATTCTACAGCGTAAATCGTACGTTCCAATGAACTGCGAACGTACGAAAAAAATCGCCATCATTCGCTGTCGAATAATTAACATTTACAACGCTTATTGGCATAATCATTGTTTCGCGTAATTGTAATGTAGTAAAAAATAAAGAAAAAAAAATCGTTGTGGTGCCTTTAAAAAAATGCGGTACGAATTTGTTCCATGCATTCACGTAGATATACACATTCGTGATCTCTCGTGTGTCACTCTTTGTTTTGGTAACCACGAGTAGCCGTGCATGGAGCTTCGTACCCTCTTATGAAAAATAAAAAAAAATCATCGGCACCTTAACAACGACTCTGAATATGTAACGAGCGAAACCGTGTGTTCGCCATAGATAATTTATTGCGATAATCAAACAAAGAGAGCCTTCACAAACGAGAGTAAGAGCATAATCTTCCAAAGTAATCAGGGATGTCACGACTGTGCGTTTGCTAATAATGTTCGCGCGTGCGTGCGTGCGCGCGCAGAAACGCAAAGGCCAAAGAACAGCCCTTCATACTTTTCTTTCATTCATAAATATACTTACTGTATCATCTTTTATGTTTTCTTTCGAGGTATATCCTTAACTTTTTTTTTGGACTGCTTTTCCTTTTCATATGCGATTCATTCGAGGCGAATTTAATATACTGATCATTGCCATGTATTAGCGTCATTTTGTCGTTTCCATAACGCGCATATCGAGCATTACACGCATATCGTTCATCCGTCGTTTATTTACCGTCTAATTACACTAGCGTCAATTATCGAAGAAGCCAAGCGCATTGTAGGAATTATATTCGAGAAGACCTGTGTAAATATTTGATTTAGATTATTATAATAATTTTAATAACAATATACAATAAATAACATAATTATTTGAAAGTACACCAGTTGTTTATTTTTATACCCTTTATTACCTCCTCAATTATTTTAAACATTCATCGTTATTTTCTCATTACTATCAAAGATACAATAAGGACAGTAACTCTCAGTAATTTTCAAAACTTCTATTGCCGCCGTTGGCCAACATTGCAAAAACTTTCACGCAATGATCAACGGAAATATCAAAAAAATTGCACAATATTTCGAGAAAGTCCAAAAAGAAAAGCTTTTGCAAATTGAAAGACTTGACGTTCATCTGCTTATGCACCATTAAAATAAATATCGGAAGAAAAAACAAAGAATTATCCAAATATTTATGTGCATCTTAAATCTCTTATTTTCAATTTACTCGAAACATAAACATTAATCCACGTATATATATATATATATTACAAAACTCGCGTGTATATACGCATTTATATATACACTTATTCGCGTGAAAGCGCACTGAGTTTCATCCGGGAAAAGATTAACGGCGCAAAAAAGGCCATAATAAAGAAACAATCGATGAAAAAAAAAGGTAAAAACTTATCAGGAAGATAAAATCAACCTACACACACACATACGTATAAACTCGCGTAAACCTTTATCTTGATTTACTCGAGACTGCGTCACCCGACTGCACTTTGATTTATGCTTTATATAATTAAAAGTAATAATCACATTTCAACAGTTTAATTACTCAAATTATACGCGTGCGAGCGCGTTGGGGACGCACGCATGCGTACGTGCACTGTATATATACACACGCACTTGCACTTTTATTTCTTCCTCTCTCCGGTCTGCAGCTGCAATTTCGCGAGTATATGTACGCGTAACGAGGGGACTTTAATTGTTGAAAATCGATTTCACTGTGCGTATATATATATATACACGCTACGTACGTAATTCGTGCATTCTTTTCTCCCTACTGCAGGAAATGTATATATCGAATATGTATCCTTGCGCGGGAGAGTAAATAATATACTCACGCGTAGCGTAAGGAAAGGCGGATTACGGTAAATATGAAGAAAAAGGAGATCCGCGCGATTGACTGACGTTAGATCATCGCTACACGGTATATAAAGTCAAGGTTTTGTCGGTGGGTTATATATGTATACATAGTACGTATGTGTATAAAATAACATAAGTCTATAGGGCAAACGCGCGTATTTTACTTTTTCCATGAGAAAATTGACATTTTGCGGTGACGGGTTTTCCGAATTAATAGCGGTATTTCTTTGAACGATACCGCGAATAAGGTGAAATAAGGTCGAACGCGTTATGCGCCCACCGTCGGTTCTGTGGAAATAAAAAAAGAAAAAAAAAAGAAGAAAAATGTTATAGGTCTGAGGAGTAATTGAATACACCTGTAGTTTCTTCTGGCAGAGAAATTGAAATCTTATTCAGAACGTATATAAATAACTTTGAGGCTCGAGTAAGACTCATTGCGAGAAACTACAAAACGTTTTGGACTTACATAGTTACATGTAGGCATCGAGAATGAATGAATGATGATACAGCAATTATTTTAGTCATTTCGCGGCGTATAAAGTATAAAATGTCGTATATATATATATTACTTTATGTATACCATAACTTGAGTCACGTTAGAGATGTATTGCAATTTTATTATATGATGTCATATTATATACCTCGATGATATAACTAAAGTGAAAATAAACTCTTCGAAATTTTTTAAAATTTATGGAATATTAAATACAGGAAGGAAGCGTGCGAATATATTTATTATTGGGAAACCAGCGCGCTTCTATATATATATGCAAATTACTTTATTTACATAGTAAACAAAAGAAAAAAAAGAAGATATATACGAAAACAATAAACGTCGAACATTCCCTCAGCATCAAAACATCGATAAATCAAAGCACATTATATAAATTTGACCATATTACAATTTCCCACAACCATCGTCCGACCTCCATACCAAACGGTAGCTCGCATATATCCAAACATTCGTTTGCACCCACACCTAAAAAAACCCCGTTTCTCGTTTCTTCTCCTTACCCATAGACCTCGTAAACCACACACACCAGTGATTTTTCGTAACCCCCCGTTGATATTGAAATTCACCAGTACGCGCCACATTCCTCTAGCTTTATATCGCATTCAATTAATTAACCAAAACTCTATATACTCCCTACAGACGTACACGCACACACGTTAGCTGCACGCTACTCGAGCAAGGATCTCTCTCTCTCTCTTTTTCGTTCGTCACCAAGTCCCTCGAGAAAAGCCGCGAGGACCATTAGATCACCGATCGATCGACAAGGATATATACCACATATACACACTCAGACCCTATACATCTCTCTTTCTTTCTCTCTCAGCTGTGAGACTTTACAACACCTACGTATATACACACACACACACATGTATACCTGCGCGCTTCAAAAAGCACTCGCACTGCGAATATATACATACATATAGCCCTGGAAGTAGTAAGAAGGAGGGGAGGGGGGACCCGTGTTGAGCGAGAGATCGCCGCGCGTGCGGAAAAAAAGCGAGACGGCGGCTGCGGCGGCGGCGGCCCCGAAACATACGCGCAGAGGCGGTTTGTAAGACGGAGAGAGAGAGAGAGATCGCGAGAAGGACGTTCGTTCGTTCGTTCACATGTGAGTGTGTGTGTGTGTGTGTGTGTCTGGTGCTCTCGTTGTCTCTGAACGACGACGACGGCACAGTTCGAGATTCGCGCTGGCCCGTGACACACGTGTGTATAAGTGGGCGCGCATGACGAGTTTTTTATTTATTCGCGCGAGTGTTAAGGTTCGAGACACGATGTGACCAGGGTTTGATGGTAACGAAGGGAGCGTGTGTGAGAGAGAGAGAGAGAGTTTAAGGGAGATTTTAACAAGTAGTAGTATTACATAAACAGAGAGAAAGTGAAATCGGAGTTTTAATCTCGATCGGAGTGACAATCCGTAAGAGAGAAGATCGGTGAAGTATATTATATACAAGTCACGTGGTTTATGAGGGCGAGGTTGCCCTTAGATCAACCTCAAATATACAGTTCGATCCTTTCACCCTAAACTGCACACACACACACACGATGATTTACAACTCGTCAAGCCAATTAAGCCATCAGGCCCCAACGATGTCCTCGTCTAGTAAGACATCCCCGCGTCCACGTCACAAATCTCTACATCAGACCGTCGCCAAATCATCGTCAACTGCATCGTCCGCGAAATCTAATAAGAAGGATCAACAGCAGCAGCAACGTCGCGACGACAGCAACAAGTGTCGAGGCAGGTGTCGCGTACAATGGAGCGAGCAACATGTGAAGGAAGGTCTCGTGCTTGTGCAGGAAGCACAATTGGCAAGGGTTGTGAAGACTGGTCCGATCGGAGAGCATTACGAGATCGATCCGAAACCGTTTGCTAGGTGAGTCTGCGAAAATTATAATGTATATGGGAATGAATGAGGAAGATGAGGTTTCGTAATGATGCGGTACGGTAGGCGAAAGTTGATCGGCGAAGATAATTATATGTATGTGACGAGGAGAAAAGTGTTTAATGTGGGGATGAGAATAAATGTTGTGGAGGTTTGAAAGCTATCGGTGTATTTATTTAGAGAGATGAGTAAAGTTTTTTTTTTTAATGGGGTGTAAATTTGTATAACAATGTAATTGCAGTGGTCGATTGTTGTGGGTATGATATGAGAATGGGTAAGTGTATGAAAGCGATCGGTATTATTATGATCTTTTAAAGCGGTTTTAGTGGAATTTTTCGAGAAATTCAAGCTAGTTTTATATTAAAAGAAGTTCGTTGAACATTCGACGACCGCGATAAAAACAATTTTTTAGTCTGGCTTATTCACAACAATATATAAATTCTCTGGGATTTTGACTTGTTAATCTAATTTGTACGCGGCCAATCCTTAAAAGGAACCAACTGAAATTTCAATGTCTCCAGCTCACTATTAATTTTCTTCTTTTATTATTCTCATACTGGCGCCTATAACTTTCACGATTAATGGATCTATCGAATTTTGGGAAAATCCCATTTCGGCGCATCGCTGTTTATACTGCAAAACACAGTATATATACATAAAAGCAGACGCCGGATCCACACACAATGTGACATCACTCTCATCTCGTGAATTAGCATATACCAAATCGGTCTTCCCAATTTCAGGCATAGTATAATAAAAAAAAAAATACGAAATAATCGATTGCGAGCGCGCGCGCGCGCGGACAATAAAGAGTAAATTTGAATATAAAAAGCGCGAGCTGAATCGATGATGAGCATATAAAGCCGGGAAAATTTATTTGCCGTACTGACCCATTTTGCGCATCGTTCGCGGCTTCTTTTTTTGGGCACAAAAGATTTGCGCACGGTTTTATAAGATTGTTACAAGAATATAAACTCGTATTGCCGATCAGTTGAGAACGATAGACATTATTAGATATACGTACGTATTAACATTTCCGTGCAGCTCCGTTCTCTCAGAGTAACATCGGTCGAAAGGTATATCTATATACCGATCTAGATATATATATACGTGCATGCGGTCCCGGTTTTATATGTCTATAATATCATCCTTCGAAAAGAAACGGACGTAACGTCGATTAATATCGCGTCAAGTCATTGCCAACTGTCCTTTCAAAACACTCCTCTAACCTTTACCGTAAACATATAACGAACAGTGTAACGCTAACGTATACATACATATGTGAATATATTCACATAAGCTACTGTACGCCTCCGCAAAAACGTGTATATATCTATACACACACGCACACGATTTCCCGTGAAAACCAGTTTCCCTAAGGCAGCAAAAACGGTTGATCGTTACAATAATCGTAAACCATAAACGCAAAAATAAAACACGATGGATTATTATTATTATAACGTCCGCGCTGGCGCCACTCATATAGCATATATATACATATAAACACTCTTCGTTTTGCTCATCATCGTTTACACGCGCATAAAATAAACTCGAGACGCGACCGCGATCGACAGAAGCTATATGTATACGCGCATGCGCAATTTCGGGCTTATCGGAACGAAAATATAACATTTTATACGTAGGTATACAGGCTCTCTCGGTTCTGAGCGTATCACGCGCCTCGATCTCACTGGGAAATGTATATAAGTATTTTAGTATATATGTATTATATAGTATAGAGACGAGAAACGGCAAAGGGACTATACATGTATACGTAAGAAGAAGAAAAAAAAATCGGCAAGCGATTTTTCATTTAAATGAGTTTTTTTTTTCTTTCTAATTGCGGCCGGGGCAATTTATTTTCTAGAATTAAATGTGTAATTGGATCGAGTCGCTCGAGCGCGTGCGCACGCGCGTTGATATAGTTATTGGCGCCATAATGGGCGAGAAGAAAGTAGTTTATACGAATTAACATAAACGATTTTAATTAAATTGAATTAAAGGGAAGAGTGAGCGAGAGAGATGATAATTAATTACCGTCGCCAGTGTCTGATTGGCCTCGATTATTCATATTGCAGCGAAAAACTGTAGAGAAATTTCGTCTGAAAAAAAATGCGCGCGTACGTGTGTGTGTATAATATATATATATATATACACACACGCAGCAGTTACCTCTGTTACATTCATTAAAGGTATAACAAGGGACCTGAGAAAATAATAATTTTCTTTTCTTATGTACAAATTACACGAACAATCGTTCACCGCATATCTCCTATATCCTCGTATATATATATTCGCAATAAATAACATCGCCGACACTTTAAAGCTCGGAAACCACTTTTAACAACTATTTTATTACTCCCAGCTTCTATATAACCGAACGCTTATATATTTATTTTACACTTCCAGCTCGTAAATTAGTAATTAACACTATATGAAAACCGATCGTCCCCATACTCTTCACTTTATAGTTAGCTTATGCAAATCTTATTATTATATCTATCTTCTAAAATCTTTCACCTCTGCGGCTTAATTTTTTTCTTCACATAAAAAAAATAACCACGAGCTATAACAATTTACAACACACACACACACATTAGGCAAGTAAAATGAACATCATAATCACACATACATCGTATATATAAGGAATCGACGTGCGCGAATCGTACTACAACATAACCGTTGTATACACACACACACGTGGGTAGCCACGTTCCAAAACACACACACACATATTTATGCATATAACTATACGAGAGCTCTCACTTCTCTCGTTCGTGGGCGTTTCTCAGGCGATTTTCAAAAGAGCGAGCCATATACCACAATATCTCGCGGGCCCATCGCACGTGTATATATATACACACGCGCCAAAGTTGGCAAGCTACATCAGACGGTCTCTTTTTTTTTTCGTTCTCGTCGTCGTTATTATATTATATATATATATATATATATATATATATAAATATACATATATCCAACGTGGTTTTAGATCGCATCATTTGAGATTTGCTACATATACACCAACGTGTGATCACCAAGTTTTCACTTTTATTTTATCTCGTATATCGATTTATTTCGAAAAGAGAAAAAACTTATATGTGGATTCGGCATTTTACGAGAGGAGTAAAAAGCAACGGTGCTTGCTAATAAGGCGGTTAGAGAGAGAGAGAGAGAGAGACACGTTAGTATAATCGTTTCCAACCGCATGATTAGCTTATGAAATAATATAACGTGTGTTTTTTTAGAGGTATACCATACAACACGTGCGTGTATATATATATACACACACACACACACACACACAGGCGTGCGCGTCGAGTCGTAAAACTTTATTGCGGCGTAATAGGTCTGCTTACATTATTCATTATTAACTAATTAAGCAAGGATAACACGCGTTGTGCTTGTGTGTATGTATATGTATATATAATAAAGGCAAGAGACATGGCTCGCTTATAAGTAGATAACGGTCGGGTACAGTCAGACGCGCGCGCCACTGACGTTTCAATAAAACTTAATGGCCGGGATATCGATAGTCCATCGTTATTTGCTACATTCCCTTACATCTCTATATACACCAAACACTGTTCATTGTATCGTGTGTATACACACACACACGATATATATAAAATTGTAATCATATCAATATGGTTACTTCTACATATAGTTTAAACTTTGCACTATATAGCAACGTCGACACGATCCACATATATATATTCATTTCCTCTACAATCCAACGGTTGCTCTAATGCATACCAGTATATACGTCAGTTCAAAGAAATGAGCCATTTTCTTCGTAGCCTTAATGGCACCGCGGCACCGTTAAAAAGTCTTCTTCTCCATTTCTATATGCTCTCTTTCCAACGTGATAAAAGCCCTTATAGAACACACGCGCGTTCTTTGTGAACCTCGAAAGTATGTCGCGCTCGTCTTCTCCATTTCTTGCTTTATGTTAATCCAACATACATATATATACACACACACACCGCATATATATTCCAAGCTGTCGCCTCTAAGCGCCGCGACTAATTGCATAATGCACTCTATCGAAACTTGGCTGCTCCTTTTATTGTATCACGTACACATATTATATACGTCTATCTTCGGATTTCGCGCGTGTGTTCGCGAGAAGCGCGTTGTGGCGAGAAAGAAAAAAAAATATACGCGGTATATTATATACACATACACTTACTTACCGCACGATGTGTAAATTTTTCACGCTTAATTAATTCACCCTCAGCTCCCGCGTCGTTCGTGTAACGGCGCGTTAAACCGCTGCAATACCTTTTTATATCGCTAATATAAAAGCGACATACTGCGTTCACGTATAAATAATATACGCGTATATATATATATACATACGATGGGTTTATAGAAAGGGAGAAAATCATCGTATATACCTTTATAATCAACCTCGGTATATGGAAAGGGTCAAAGGTCGGGTATATGTATATAATGCACTTCCTCTTCGGTTGTGCTATAATAATAAAAGAGGCGGTGGTATATATGATGGAGGAGGAGGAGGAAGAGTGTGAAAAATATGATGCGGCGGCGGCAGCGGCCTTGCCAGGCGCCAGCGCCCGGCGCCGGCCTTGCCACAGCGAGCGAGTATACAAGCACAATTGTGCGCACGCGGGTATATACGTATAGAGATATGCCGGAGAGATGGCCGCGGCCGAAAGAGTGAGCGGCACGTGTGTATGTGTGTGTGTATATAGTTATGGGCGTGGAAGCAGATGGTGAGATTGTGAGGAAGGATGGGTATGGAGAGGAAGAGAGATAGATGATGATGAGGTGGGTAGGAGGTATTAATAGGGAGGTTGAAATGTTAATTTGCGGCAGGAGGGTTGCGATGATGGTGATTGCGAGGTTTGTATATATAGGGAGGAATTGGTGAAAAATCGACGCGCGCAGAATGCTCTGTGTTTTGTTGGAATGTTGACGTTGTTTGAAAAAATAAGGGAGGTCCTTTTTTATTAACGTTGAATAAGCGATAATTGAAATAATTTTTGTATAATAATGTCAATAGAAATTTACGAATCTATAGACTTTATCACTAACGTGTGATACAGTGATTTTTAGCAAGAATTGTTCTCTGAGTCATAAAAATCGGGGCTAAAAGTATCTTAGAAAGTACAAACTATAGTCTACGTTAAATAATCTGAACTTCTTTTTTTAAATCGATGGCAACAATACTTTTTGGGTAAATTTATAAATTTTTTCCTGAACGATTATTATACTAAAGAGTTAAACATAAATATATATATATATATATATATATATATATATGCACAAGACCTTATTGTACGGAGGTGGACGACTCTTGAGTTTTTATTGTCAAATTCATAATAAACTTTATATGTTTCCTCGGTTCTGTCCGTTATGGACTTTTATTTCATACAAGGCGCATATATATTTGTTTTTTTTTATACACGCGTATATATAAACTGATAAAAAAAAGAAGTTATTCCTTGCGTCACCTTTTCAGTCCCAAAAGTAAAAGGCTTCTCGATCGGCCCGATATATAAATTATACTATAAAGATCGCTACTAATTTATCGATGTTTAACAAAAAAATTAACGTTGCAACACACATCATCGAAATTTCAAATTTTTAAAAGCACTCTCTTACATGCGGGCGCGCTCGCTTTATATATATAGCCATATTTTAAAAACAAATTATAAATGCAATTTATGAGCTCGTCCGTGCGACAAAGTGATTTTTCGACGGACGTTTATTTCCATAGTTTTTTTATATATATATATATATATAAGTATACAAGAGAGAATAGATTTATGAAACTCGATTAATTTTATATACCTTTGCGAAAGTACACGTGAGTCGATATATATATACACACACACATACACATACACATATAAATCGCGCGCTTATGGAAAAATTAAGGTGTGCACCACTACTGCAGTCATTTTCACAATAAATATACACACACGTGAAATTTACGATTTTGATTAATGTATATAATAATCGCGCTCGACAGCGCGAAATTACTACATGCATAATGAGAATATAACGTTAAAATTTAATATAGTGTTAAACGATTTAAAATTCCCCGGTAATTATAAAAGTGCATTGGCGATCGTACGAGCCGATTCGTAAAATATTCTCTCTCTCTCTCTCTCTCGCAGTATGTATACACCCAGTATGCGCACGATGGAGTTTTATCTTCGATCGAAGCTACGTGCATACATATACGTATGGTTATAAATATATATACGCGCGAAACTACATAATCATTACATACCAGGCAACAATTCCTCCAACGTCCCATCCTCTCCTTGTCAGGTACCCCATCTCGTAAAGAGACAGAAAGAGAGAGAGAGAGAAAAAAGAATTCGCAAACTCTTTACTCTCGAGCCGCCCTCATCCTCGCGACCTTCACTTTCCCCTTTCGCTTTGTTTCTCCCTCTCTCTCTCTCTCTTTCTCTTTTTTTTATCTCGTATTATCCCGGCGGCACTTCCGACTGTCGCGCAAATCCGGCAGGCGTGTATGTATATATGTATATACTTTAACTTCTTTTCCTTTTCTCTGCGTTTACATTTCGCGGACGTCTGTCCTGTGTGTGTGTATAGAACGCGCGTCTGCCCATGTTTCCGCGAGCGCAATTAACAAACGTAAAGGAATCAAGCTTGAGCTCTATAGCGGTGTATGTATAAAAGCGAGGAGAGTCGCGACATTAAACGCTTGATTGCGATAACACGCACAAGAGGGAATAAACTTTTTTTTTCTCTTTCGTCGTCGTCGTCGTCTTCGTTGTGCTTCAACGTTATTGCATACACTTAACCGCGGACTCGATCCTTTTCGGGTGGCATTTATACACGGCATAATTAATTTTATGAAACGTACTTAATCGCGGGAAAATTATGAGCGCTTGATATATGTATACGTATATACATACATACATATTGTCTTTATCGGGATGCATATACGCGCGCGTATATATATATATATATAACATTGGCGTTTTTTTTCCTCTTCTTCTTCGGCGGTCCTACGTAAACGGGAATTTATCGCTTCCTCGTTTCATTCCGTTTTCGTGAAAAAAAAGAAACAATAATAATAATAATGAAAAAAGGAATTTACACGTTATATATATACGTATATATACTCATGTACGAGCTTATGTTTACGAGATTTCGGCGGTGTTTGACATCACGCGCGATTCGCGGTCTTGAAGAATCGTGTAAAATAATAAATCGGCGCGTTATGAATCATGTCTTTACCTACTGCAAAACGAGCGTACGCGCGTTGTCGTTATTCTTCTGGAACATTAACCGAACGCGATATCGTAAATATATATACTGAAATGCATGTGGAAGTGTACGAGCCATGTTTGTTTTTTTAATGAGCCACTTGAAAAACGTATAATCGATTTACCGTTACTACGCGTAGAGTAGTTGTATATACTTGCATATTGTTGTTTATGGGAGACAAAGACCTTTGGAGTGAGTGGAAGGAGAAAGAGATGAAAGAGATTCGGCGTAAATAACAATTAAATGTTGCGCGACGAAGCTAGCAATGGTAATTGACAAGGCCGATCGCGGCGCCTTCTTTTCTCGTATAGTAATTATTATATTTGGGAGAAAAAAAACGTCAAGCGCGTGTAAGTGCGTTTTTACATATATATAAAGATATTTCTGTTTTTGGTCGGTATAAATAATAAATGTCGACAATTTTTATATCGAAAGGAACGGATGTGCGCTCGAGCGTTACTTTTCCCCGATCAAATAAACGTACGATTTTGTTATATTTATGCGACAGGAGGTTAATAACTAATTTTTAGAAATATACGCTGTATCGATCGGGGGTTGACGTAATTAATTTTAATATTACAGAAGAAATATAATAATATCGTAAAATGTATATATATAGTTATGTATTCAAATTAACGATTCATTCTTGGGTTGCGAATTGAGAATGCGCATTGTTTTTTTTTTGTGAAATAAAAATGAAACAATGAATATCGATGCTCGTATTGCTAAAAATACTCTTATGTAAGTGAGGTTGAGGAATTTCTCTCGTGTAAAGTGTACGGAGAAAGTGGTTCATTCGCATTCCAGAGAATGTTATAATAAAAGCTAATAAAGAGCAAAACCTTTTATTTTAATTCTTGGATGTTATTACTTAACAAAATTTATTCATAAATATATGATTACTTCTATGTGATGCTGTATAGTTCAAATTTTCGTATATAACTAAACTAATTTGTTTTCGATGTAAAAAAATTTTCCCTTCAAATAAAGATCCTTTTTTATTATAGGCATTTTAAACCTTAGTTGAGGCTTAGTTCTGCTACAAATATATACATAGATGTTTTAAAGTGTTACAAGTGTTTTAAGCAGATTGAGTAATACTTTATAAAATGGAAATACAAAATGTAATAATTAGGAGTAAGTTTCTATTTAAAATTCATATAGGCATATTGACTTAAAAATCAGAAAAAAAGTACATTCACATATTTCAATATTTGCCTTTACTCTTAAAATTTTAATATCGGCTAAAAGGTTTGCAAAGAGTTTACGTAAAGATTCGGCTACAGTACCTATAGTTCTTTCATAAATATAATAAAGTGTATATACACACATTTTTTTATAATTACATCGTTTTATACAACAAGTAAAAGAACATATACATTATCCAAATAACAATTTTCCTCTCTATCTATTGTTCCAGCGGCCAATGGGCTCGAGTCTACAAATGCCGATCGCGATCGACCGGCACAGTCTACGCAGCAAAGTACTCATCACGCATACGTTTCAACGCTGACTGCAGCGCTGAGCTACGTCACGAAATAGCTCTGTTGTCGCTTTGCTCGCAGTCGGCCCGGGTTGTCAGGCTCCACGATGTCTACGAGACACCCAAAGAGATCATCATGGTCATGGAATAGTGAGTCAACGATTCTTATACGATACACTGCTTTTTTTTCGCGAATAATTAAAACGGACGCGCGTGCGGTTGTTTTAAAAGATCGATAATTAAGATAAGCTGATATTGGCGATTTTTCGGGATCCCCCCTCGCGTGTGTATACTATAATTAATTAAAATCTAATTAAGGGGTTTACCGCGTCTGCGTATATGTAACACGAGAGGATAATGGGTACGGGTTGAAGAAAATTTTCGAGTCGAGTATACATATATACGCGCACGCGGTTAATTAGATTTCGGGGAAATTCGATCTTAATTAACGCCGCTGCCTGACACGATTATTATATTACATATACGACAGATTTGGGGTATTATATATCTACCCTTGAATTAATTACGCGTAGGTAATACATCGTCTGATTCGCTGTGGCGTTGCATCACACGCGCGCGTCGGCAGCAGCGCTAAGTATAATGATAAACGTACGCGTAACGAAATAATTAAATCTCTCTATCAATCCTATATATAATGCTATATATATACCAGCGTGTATAGCACGGCACACATATACACGTCAAAACAATGAATAATTCATGAACTTTCAGAGAGCCGAGAGAGAGAGAGACGCTTGAGTCATGCTCTCGCAAGCGTATAATATGCTAAATGCCGTTAAAAAAGCAACAGCGCGAAAAAAAGGTACGAAATAACGCGGCGTTTTACGCATATATATACTTTTTGCAATCGATTTTTCAGAATGCTGCTCGCGAACTTTGATACGTGACGCGGCTGACGGATTAGCCTATATGTGAGATTTTGGTGTGTGTTTGTAGCTATATAATATATATATATATATATACACACGTGAGGTCTCGAAAATTAAAGAGGAAGTCGCGATGCTTATACACACAAAGGGATCTTTGAACCCTCTCGCGTCATGCGTATTGAATATTTCATTATACAGCCTGCCACGTGTGCGTCTTATAGTTCGGATAATTTCGACTGATTTATCTTTATTTCTTCACTTTACGCAGTTAATATGATTTTAACGATTCGACAGTAAAAAAAAGAAAAAAGAAAAAATAAATAACAAAAAGAAAAAAGACAATACGCTTTGGTCGTTTATATACAGCGACGTTTCCACGAGCGTATATACTATAAGGATCTCTTTTTGATCGGGCAGCATGTTGTGTATCGCGCACGCGAGAATTAATCACAATGGAAAAAATTCACCGGTACCTCGAAATCGAGAAGCAATGCACAATATATATATATATATATATATATATATACGTAAGCACGCGCAAGCCTTTCACCGCACGACGTGCGTACGGCACTCGTAATAAAATATAATTAACGTGGAAATAGAAGGGCCGTTAAAACTTCGAAGAGAGTTTAATGCGAACGACCTTGCCGGGTAATAATACTTCAAAGGGAAGGAGAGAGAGAGAGGCCAACAATCGCACCTTTTACGTTTTTATATACTTCTTCAGCTGAAAATCGTGCCACATGGAGGTGTATACAGAGGTTTTGGCGATTTATCTTGTCGCATTGCTTCTTTTTTTATTTCTTGCACAAAGCAGTGCGAACAAAGACGATTATACTATATTACACACTAGTCGTGCTTGCTTTATTTTACAGGCACTTATTATGTCAAAATTTCAAGCCCGTTTATACATTATATATACTCAACGCAACGTAGTCGCGACGAAATCTTTAAAATTCATCGTAGATATATGATATACCTTCCTTGAGAAAAAAAATCATACAAATCAAACATTACAACAATTATACTTATATAGTAGTAATTACGCATTATCGGAATTGCCTGTTATTGTTACAGCGCACCAGGCGGCGACTTGCAGACACTGATAGACGGGGATCTGGTGCCGTTGGAAGGTGACGTGGTTCACTTTGTCAGACAGCTAGTGGAAGGACTCGCCTACCTCCACGAGAGAAATATCGCCCATTTGGACATCAAGGTAAGCTCGCATTCGTTGTTGCCGTTGTTGCGAGAATATAATCCCGTATATGGACGCCTGATCCGCTCCATCGTCGTCGTCGTCGCGAAATTTCTGAGAGCTACGAGCTTGTGAATGCGGAATAGATATATAGAATTGAGAGAAAGAAAGAAATTGAATTATATATGTAGGAGCCAAGGTCACGGGAAAATGTCGAAAAAAAAACCGTTTGCGTTGTTTACCGCTGCATAAAACGCGGAAGCAGTAGTAGCAGTAGTAACAGATATATATATATGGGGAACGAGAACAACGCGGGTCTGCAACTTATACGCGTGTACGTGCGAAAAATATGTTTGTTTACCGAATCGCGTATATGTATATACCTGGCTGTTGCTCAGAATTTTCCTTTTTTTTGTTGGTTCTCTCTCTCTCTCTCGATTTGAATAAATGATGGGCACTTTAAGTGAGATATGTACGTTGTAACGTTTCTTTTGTCTCGCGCGAATCGCTCCTCATTTGCGTGCAGCGGTGTATACACCCTTGGACACCGCGCGCGTCTCTGTATATACGATGTGTATGTAGCAAGAAGTTTATGTGTACTCTAACTGAACTTTTGTATGCATATGGTTTTCGGAGGTAACTCGAATTGTATTATGAGTTTAAGGAAGTATATATACATAAGGCTTTGTTTGGTTTTGATGGCTATACGCGTTCGTCATTATACATCTGGGAATGTGTGATTTTTCGAAGAAACTTAAAGTGGTTGAGTAATTTTCAACGGGAGAGAAAAAGCGTGAAAAGAAATGTTTCAGAATTTATACAAAAAAAAATACATCGTCTGGTTATGTTCGAAGTTTACCTATATACTTATATTATAAACTTATATATCGTATTGCGTATGTAGACTAGCAGTTTTATCAAAACAGTATCGGATATAAAAGGTACAATATAATAATTAGATATATATATATCCAAATTCAGATATAGAAAAAACTCCACGGTGTATGTGGGACCATAACTCTGTGATTGACTTGACTATAGGGTAGTGGTCCCGATTTGTGTGCCTGTCCCTGTTAGTGTGATTTTTTAGAGACATTTGACATAAATGAAATAGTCTAACCCTAAAAATTATGATAAACTATTAGTAAAAGCATCAAAATATTAATTTATACATCAAAAAACACTGTTTGATAACTTATTTTTTAATTATAGATAGTTAAAATCACACACTAATACGGACATTTCGTCTGCTTAAAGGCACACTAACCGGGGGTTTCTACCCTGTATGTCGAGAATCGACGCATCCTTTTCCTCCTCGCATCTCTCGACACGCGTTGTATTGACAAACGTCGTAGAATATAAACCTATCTGTTATATAAGTGATCTAATCAATAAGATGCTTCGCTTTGCATTTTGGAGCGCCGCAGAGGAGGTGGCATTAGACCAACTAACGCTAAACACACGTCCGTGCATATAGAGTGGATTCATTCTCTGTTTTTACTGCCTAAAAATGAATTAGTGAAAAGCCACTTATAGTTTTGAGTAAGTGAGAAAATAGATTATTTTTTAGTGAATTTATATGTATTTGCCTATTTCGCCGTGATTTCAGTATTACATTGTTCCAACGAACTACTAGTCACTAGTATTAAGGTAGGACTTTTTATACTTATATTCATATTTAAAAGTAGAACATTAGGATTTGTGTCTTCAACGATCGTGCAAGAAGAACAATGGTTTTTCTGAACTTCTCCGAAAAGTTTTTCAGATCCATTTTACCAGTGCCAAACCCCAATGCACCGAAATTCACATATATATATATATAAACAAAAAGTATGACGTCAATAATCATCTGAAAACTGCATTCATCGCCATTCTCTCCCCCTTTTGATTAAGTTACACCACACAATTATCTCCAATCCTATTAATCTGGGATCCCTTACCAATTCCATCCTTTACCTCACTCCCTCCTTCTTCTCCACCTCCATATCCTCCGAAAATCCCGGACTGCGAGTCGATTAAACCACTCCCCCTCTCTTAGTGACGTATATTAACACATCCATTATTATCCTCCACAACAATACCAAACCAAAAAGAACGCAAAGAAAAAAGAAAAAAAAAAATAATGACCAAACAGACGAAAGTCCCCAACGTCCGCGACATAAATTTCCCTATAAAAGGAGCCGCTATTGCCATCGGCATCGTGTATATACCGAACATACACGAAAATTCCCGTCGCGTCGTTCAATGCTATATACACGCGCGCTACATCTCTGCTGCCGTACAGTCGCTCTTACGTCCGGTCCCGCTATATACCGTTTTCA